>BQNB010070422.1:0-28066 GCA_026074375.1 Tanacetum coccineum
TGTCGAGTTCTAATCCTAGCTAGAACCAATCTATCACAATTAACCACACTACTTCACAATAATTCACAACTTCGCTTCACCACACTACTTTTTCTCACTTCACAACTTCACTTCACTTCACAACTTCTCTACCTTTCATAACTTTTCTATAACTCACTTCACAACTTTACTTCAACTAGACACTACCTTGATTACACCAATCTAACACTACTTACTAAGATCACCCCGATCTAACTATACTTACAATGATCATCACAATCTACCTATTATACACAACTACGATACACACCTTCACAATATACACAAATGATTTACAAGATATAATACAATTGTAACAAGGTTGCAAGGACACACACTAATCTATAATACTTCTTTACTTGATGGTAGGAAGTATTCTTCTCTTGCACTTGAGGATCTAAGCTTGGATCACTTGGAAACAAAGCTTTATGATTAAATGATCAAAGTATTGTGGGAAATGTGTAGACTGATTTTAGACAGAAAAAATAAGGGCAAAAGGTGAGAAAATCAGTAGGAAACAGTCCAGTATTTATAGGCAAACTGGGGAGCGTTTTTGTCTGGCCGGCCCCCTTAATTCATGTGCCGGCCCCCTTATAATTAAGGGGACCGCCCAGGCTAGGACGCTCTCTTTTTTGTCTTTTCCAGGGGATGTGTTTTCTGGAACATTTCTAGCCGTTTTTAGGTAGAAATTTTGAATTCAAAATATTTAGTTTTAATAAAACATTTCTTTTAAATGTAGAAAATATTTTGTAAAAGTTATAAAAATGTTTGTAACATTTTATAAAAAAATGTAAGGTTGAATAAAAATTCCTTTGGTCATAAAATGCATTAAGCATTTATTTATTCATACATTTAAGTGATTTAATTTTTGAAATAAAAATTTACTACTAATTACTTGTTTACGTTTTAATTTTACATTGAGCGTTTTTGCATTTTGTGATTATTAAAACATAAAGAGGTCGAAAAATATTAATAACGTTTTTAGACATTATTTCTATCAACAAATGGTATCCACGGTGATTGGATGTGTGCCCCAAAAATATGGATGGTGTAGCACGTGGTTCAAGTTTGTGAGTGGTATCAAGGTGAGGGTAACAAAGACACCCAAAGGTACGTAGGAGGCTATAGTCGGGTGTGGTTCCAAAGAGACGAGTATAAGGTATTTCATTGTTAATTTCACTTGAAGGTAATATATTTAATAGGTGGAGGGCCATACTAAGAGCGTCGACCCAAAAAGTAGGGGGAAGGTGTGCTAGAAAAAGTAAGGTCCGAATGAGATTGTTGATAGTGCATATCATGCGTTCGGACTTACCATTTTGTTGCGAGGTTTTTGGACAAGAGAACCTAAACTCAATGTTGTTGTAGGCAAATAACTTATGTAAGACGTGGTTGTCAAATTCACCACCATGATCACACTGAAACAACTTGATTTCACACTTAAATTGAGTATGAACAAAGTTACGAAACAACACAAACTTATACAAGACATCCAATTTATTAATCAACGGATAAGCCCAAACAAATTGAGAATAATGATTCAAGAATTTAACATAGTACTTAAAACCCAAAAGACCCGGAATGGGGAAGTCCAGACATCTGAGTGAACAATGTCAATACAAGATTTAACCAGTGTATTAGAACAAACAAATGGAAGCCTCACGTGCTTTCCAAGCTGGCAAGCATGACAAAGGACAGGAGGTTTCTCTTTATTACACGAAATGAAATTACGAGAAATGAGACGGCGTAACACTTCACTTCTTGGATGTCCAAGTCGCTGGTGCCACGTAGTCTGACTAGTAAGAAAGGCATGGGGAAGGGGAGAGGGCTTCATGCCAGGGTAAAGATCTATCGTGCTATCACATCGGAGAAGCACCCGTCGGGTCATGAAATCTTTAATAGAAAAAACAAAAGCGTCAAAATCAACGGTACAATTATTATCACGAATAAATTGACGAACAAAAATTAAGTTTTTGATAAAATTAGGGGTGATAAGGACATTATTAAGGTGAAGGGGTCTATGAGGTGTTGGTAAAATACTATGTCCAGAATTGGTGATGGGTATAGTATAACTGTCACCAACAGAGACATATGGATATATACACATATTTAAAACATCACTAAGACTAGTAACTGAATCATTAAGGTCAAAACTTGCACCTGTATCCATATTCCAAGCACTGGTAGTAGTTCTTAGAGAGTCATGGTACTAAAGCATGCGGCATGATGGTCTCTTGCCTCGAGACAGTAGCCGAACCGAATTGTCCAAATTGAGTACCAATAGAGCCACTAAATACATGATGGACCGGCTAAGCTGGGCCATGTGACTGGGCCGATGGAAGGACTGCCCCATGCAAGGTCTGTTCATGATTAGAGCTATAAACGAGTTGGGCTGGGAAGCCTGGTGGGCTAGTGAAAGCGGGTTGGATTGGGCCATCTGTTCTAGCATGATATACCACATGGCTAGTATTTACATTATACCCAATAGTTAAAGTAGGCAGTCCCGAGTTTGTACTGGGATTATATCCCAATTGCTTTAATAACTCTTGTTGGCTTTAAATTAGTGTCATCATTTGGGCTGAGGATAACTGAGTCGGGTTTTGAGAAATCATGGTGCTAAAGATACTTGGGAACAAATAAGTAATACTATGGTAAGTATTACTATTAACAAAAAAATGCAATAAGGTTAGGACGTGTACTGTAGACCAAACAAAGGTGAGATTTAGAGTTAGGTTTCCAGTGAATAACTAAACCACGCGTGCCAATGTCACAGCAAGAAGCAACCAGCCACAAAAATTAGAATATCAAACCTAATAACGATTTAAACACCAAAGAACAAACACAAGCAAAGGATATAAAGGATGTCGACTGGTAATCAACTTGTACCAACGATCGACGAGAAGACTAGAATTTCTTAGCGACTGGTAATCAATCTTCTACCAACGATCATCACACAAACACCAACACCTATTTATAATACTTGTCGACTGGTAATCAATGAGCTACCAATGATCGACACTTAGTGTTTTGGAAAGAATTTTTGGAACGGTTGAAAGTTTAGGGGTTTTAGGGTTTATAGAGATCGGTTAGGGTTTATGGATCGAGTGAGGCTGATACCATGTAAGGTATTGAATGTTGTTGTGTTTTCCAGAATAATATAGAATGATACATATATAGTGTACAAACCTTAACAAATACACACTCGAGCCTTAGCCCATAATATAATACAACTAACAGTTATGATTTATTGTGAAGCTTCTTTGTGATAATAATCATGTTATATGACATTCACCCAAACTTGTGATGGTTGAGTTCTATCTTTAATGATAGTTAAAATTGACAATCTTTTTTGTAAAATATCATTATGGCCTACAAGAATGGTGAATATTTTATGGGACAATGGTAGCTTAAGATTTGATATACACATAGATGAGATCACTACAAAAGTTGACCATGTGCATTTAAGAAAAATCAAACATGTTTAAAAATACAGCTTATATGAATCGGGTACCCTTAAGAAAACCAACGGCTTTTTTATTAAGATTAGCATTACGAGAAAAAAATTGATGGGTATGTCGTGAACACCCGGGACTCGCCCTCGTTTGGTCCTTAGATATATCCGTGAGCCGCTTTTGACTTCTAGAAGAGTGGTTGGTACTTGGTACTTTGTAATGTGGTTATATTGGTGGCTACCAATCTTATGGATTAGGACATAGTTGAAGTCATGTATGTAGCTAAGTATACTTCTATACTCCATATAAAGTATGAGGAGAGTTATATTGGATACCATAAGTACCTTAGATACTAGGGGACTCATCCCCACTATCTATCTAAAAAGAAATCAATAGCTAAGATTAAAAGCATTTTATTATTTTACTAATTTTTTAAAACTTAAATATTTCTTAAACTGTTAATCGTTAAGCGAAAAAAAATATACCTTCACGATGAGCTTTTAATTATCTTTCTATAGATATCTACTTTGATATACTTTCGACAAACATTTTTTCTCCTTTTTTCACATTTTTTTCGTGTTTTCACGTTTTTACGTTTTTTTGTCGTTGTTGAAACTTGCATGAAAATATCACATGTGATTAAACACTAATTTGAATATTCGTATTAAATCACATGTGATTTAACACTAACATCGAATTACATGTGATTGCATTGGAATTAAATAGCATATATGATTTAACACTAATATCATATGTGATTTATCAGTAATATCATATGTGATTTACACTAATATCACATGTGATTTTATTAGTGTTTAATCACATGTGATTTCTCATGCAAGTTTCAACAACGTAAAAAACGTAAAAAAAAGGTGAAAACGTGAAAAAAAACCAAAAAAAAAGTTTGTCGAAAGTATATCAAAGTAGATATCTATAGAAAGTAATTAACTTGCTGCTGGTCTTGTTGGATTATATTGTTTTCGCTTTAAAAACGATATTAGCAGTTTATGAGGTTATTTAGTTAAAAAAAAAGTATGGAAAATAGGTTTTAGGTTTTAAAATTCATTCTTTGGTTCATATGATGATTTATTGATATACATACAAATATATTATACATACATATATATATACATACTTATATTTATACATTACATATATATTCATACATATATATATAGATATACTATATATATTTTCATATATACTTATTTATATATTATTACATATATATATATATATATATTTGTTTCGCTTAACGATTAGCAGTTTATGAGATATATATATATACATACATATATATATACATACATATATATATACATACATATATATATACATACATATTTTATACATACATATTATATACATACATATATATCTACATACTTAAATATATATACTTACATTACATATTACTATTTAACATACTTATATTTATATACTATATATATACATACATATATATATACATATATATATATATATATATATATATATACATATATATATAAACTAAGTACCCCTAACTTTGCTTCTATAACATTATTGGTCCAACATGTCTTAGAATGTAAAGTTTGAGGAAGAAGTTAGGTGTATCATTCTTGCTTTTACAGGCGGATGTTCATAGTTTAGCGGATACCATTTGTTCAGCAATTGATGTAATGGAGGCAATTGCAACATATGTGCTTTAGCAGCCAAGGTAATCTGGAATTTAAAAAACAGTATTTTCCAATTTACAAAAGAAATTGCTCTTTGTTCACATTTATCTTTTTGTCAACCATTATGTTAAACAGTTTCAATTTGTAACAGATGGATCACTTGAATTCATTGGCATATGACCTTGCAAGTGCAATGAAAGTCGAATATTCTTTGCTTGATCAGTGCAAGGATCAGTTCTCAGAATTGTCACTCTTGGAGGTAATTAAGTCTACAAATATGAAATATTTCTTTCATTACTGGAATGGTAAATAGAGAAATGATATCAGATTTATAACTAGGCACCAAAACACCCAACCCAAAGGAAGTCAACATTTGAGCTTTGAGTTTCAAATGAGATGTTATTTAAGTCCCATAGTAAATGTAACATTTACTTTATAGCAAGTTACAATCTTGACATACCTATCTGGAACCATGACTATTATAAAATTTATATCATTGATTTTGGTTGGTTCTTGTATTTGTTACTAGACTTAAGTCAACCACATATATAGACCGAGGGCAATTACCAAATGACTTGCAGCTTATTTTATCTCTTTGTCACAAGAACTAACACAAATTAATAAAACAGATGCAGGATTGTAGCCTGAGAACACACACATTACAGCTCATACCTACAAGCACAGAGACACAATGGTGATAGTTGATGATGTCCCTTGAACTTGTTACTCAAAACTGAATTATTAACATGACACTGGAATATCCTACTTTGCGCTTCCCCATCGTGCTAACCCTATATGAGAGGATGGGTGCGTGTATCATTTGTTTTTTTCTTTCATGGGATTTGATGGAAGAGCGAGCCGGTAAGTATAGATCTTTCAGTTAGATGAGAGCAACTCCTGTTTAGGCGAGAAAAATATACTATGTACGTGTGTCTTAGTTTTCCAAATATGTCGTTTTTTATACAAATTTTGCTTGATGTACTCTGCTTGATTGTACATTCTTAAGCATTAAAAGAGATAAATTGGTGAGATCATGTACTTTGTAGTGTTAAACTGTTATAAAGAGTTTGTGGCATATTGAAACTTTCATGAAATTCATTGTAGCTTGGTCATAGACCTCGCAAGTTTTTCTTTCTTCATCAGCTATTCAAACACATCTTTTTGGTTGGTGAGCTACCTTGGCCTCTTGGTAAAATGATTCCATAGTTCATATATGTAACATTCTTGTTTGTTAAGTACGTACGAGTAACTAACATGGCTTATTATAGTGGACACGAGCACAATCTGGACTCAACGTTTGATTGATTGGTGTGAGTATTCAAATGATTGGTATGAGGCTATCGACAAAAAAGATTTGTCTAAACTACTTCGTTTCTTTTTGTCCAAGTTGTTTCTTTTTTTTCCAACTCAATACATTTTCGTTTTTTTTTGTTTCGGGAATATCCCAATTCATAGGTCCGAGATCTACATCTATAAATTGAAAGATCCGAAAGATCTAAATCTTTTAGAATCAATAGGTCTTCAATTCATTCATTCAAAAAAATGAAACCCTTGTTATTGGATGATGATGACACTTGCAAAAAAATAAAATTATTCATTAATGGAGCAACAATACATAGTTTTTGAACAATAAGATACCAAAAAGGATAACTGCCTAGTTCCATATTAGAACTACTTGTTGGGTTTTAACAACTATTGATCAATTCAAATAACGAGTACGCAACGGAATAAATAAACACGTATAGAATATGTAATTAACAAAAGGATCAAGAAGTGTATACCTTTTAGCAATAAATGAACGTATGTATAAATCTAATACGCGAAAACCAAATAAGTTACCAAAGTAGATAACCTATATGGTATGCACACACTACACGTCACTAAGATAAGCTAGGACGCAAGTACTTGCTTCATGATAAACACCTCAAAACCACAATTGTTCGGTGTTTAAATACTTGTCGTCCATAAGGGATATATTATCGATCGTTCAATAAATCATACGTATGCATGCATAGCAATATAACAATTATCTCAATACATACGCATGCATAGCATGCATATATGTATTGCATGATCATAGCATACATAGAATCTGTGTCGCATGATTTATTAGAAGAGAATTATGTCGTGTGTCTTATATTAATTAATAAAGCTTTAGGAGTGTTTATATAGTGTCTAAACTTGTTCTCTAAGTTAGACTAGAGCACCTCCTCTAGTTTGCTAGAAACGACACTTGGACCCCTCATTCTTTTCTTGTTCGACCGGTCACAACCAACACCCCACGGGTTTGATTTTCGTACTAACAAGTCCTTCACTTGTTAATATCTAATTAAAGACCATTTAATTATTTCGTGAAACATATTAATATAATTAATATACGATAAATATATTAATTACATTAATAAACGTATCCTCTGTGTAAATGCGTTAGGCTCACGTAATTTCTCGGACATATATTATTTGATATATGTACATATCCCAACAGCTCCCACTTGGACATGTCTCAAATAATATAATAACGTTGGTAAGCGTCTAGCAACACGCCAATGCTCCCAGGAATACCTGAGTGTACTTTCGTAAAGTCACAGCTAAATGATTTAAGCATTTGCAATCCATTTGTTTTCGATTTTTCTTAAAAATGGATATGGATCAAGGTCATTCCATTATTTAACGATTCTATTTCTTGTATATGTAATTAATCTAGATTACCAAAAGTCATTGAGACTCTTCTACATGAGCTTTTGGGTGCGGCCACACATACATCTGATTAATCCTACGAGGGGCCTAGTGGCATCATACTTTAACTATTGAAGGAACAAATTCTATAGTGACTACAAGTGTCAAGTCACCATGCTTCACAATCATTTCTGAAATAGTCCTTATTAGCTACCTTATTCAGGATAACTAGAACTAAATCAAGAAAGATTTTCCGCACATGCAAGACCTACTTGCATCTCAAGTCTAAGGATTTAGTAAATCAAAATTCACTTACAAGATTTACTTAATGACGCCGATCTATAAAGTAATAATCTTGTTAGTTGGGGAAGTCCAATATTCATCTTATGAATATCATGTGAGTTTGGCGGAAACATCCTTTAATATCCAAGATATCACCAATCACTCAGATTTGTCTTAATTTAACAATATTCTCATATTGTTAATCGACAACGGACTAATTTAGAATAATAAATATTATTCACGGATTAAACTTGCAAATATATGACACAATTTATATTAAATATAACTTCATACCACGTATATTTATCATTAATAAAATTGTCTTAATATCCCTTATCCACATACTAAATAGATCAAATGCGTGATAATTCTAGTTGACGAATCATGCCTCAAGATACTACAATCGTACTTGCTGACAAGGCATGGATTTCATTAATTTCAACTAGCTTTGATCTTTCGGAATTTTAAGAATACTTATTTCAAGAATTCAATTAATGAAGTTCTTGAATATCTATGATGATTATTTGTTTATACAAATATCTCAATATTAACACACTATATCTCATAAGGTGTGTGACATCAACTATTGACAACAATCATCTTTCGCAGCTTCCAAAAGTGTAAAGTATTCTTATTCTCTAATGTATAATGCAACTATGCTCTCAGTTGAGTACAACTAGTCCACATGGTCATCATCAAAAATAAAATCATATAATGACTAGTATTGAGTGTCATCTCAATTAGCACCCGTGTACACAAACAACCCCATGCTTTTATCTAAAATACGTAAACAATGAATATTCTCTTAATAATGTTTGGCACCTCATGAACTCCAAGTTTATTGGTTTATTCTAATTGCATAATAAATTGTTGCAATATATATCCTTAGAATTTTCAATACTATGGACAAATCCATAATCTAGGAATGATATCCCAAATCCAAACATATTCTATTAAAATATTCAATTCAATGATTATCTAATAACTTTCGATTAAATATCAATGTTGTCAAATCATCTTGCATCATGAAGATACAACTATTCCTCTACACAAAGATAATATACATAATGAATCATTTAGTCTAACTAAAGATTTCATTCGTGTTCTATCTTATCAAAAGATGTCTATCCATTTAGACTTTCTAAATGGTATGTGAAATTGTGTAATTATTATGATTACTGCATAATGTTCATACAATAAACATATATCAAGGTTGTATGTTTTATTTCCTAAAATCTATTCAGGTGAAGAATCTCACTCTGAAACATAAATACACCACTAGCTTTTTAGAAATAATCAGGAGTTATCTTATATTATAAATAAACACTTTAAAGTGCAAGCAAATATATAATTTAACAAAAACTTAAGATTATTCACCTAGATGCTTTGCAATAATCCATACTTAAGAATTCTTGCCGCTTGTACAATATATAAAGATTTCATTATAATCATAAACTCTTGTGATTACTCACCGTCCTCAAGTAAAACATAGTAAATCATCCAAGGAAGAGTTTTACAATTCCATTATCATATTTCATCTATATGAATACTATTATGACAATCAACCATCTTTCTATACAGTAAAGCACATATAAAGACTATTTTAATCAGCATAGAATCAAATGTTGAGTATGATTAAAATCTTATCATAATGCATGCATTAAATATGTGTACAACATTGTCCTTATGAGTTTGAAACTAAGAACCAAACCATTTGGGTTTTTCTTCTCTTTGAAGAAACTCATTTTTAACTTCATAGTCTAACCATTTAGTTAAAGATCAATCAAGTTCCAAAATTGATTATCTTTGTGGACAACATCTTAACATTTATAGTTTGAGTCATTTATCAAATTCAACATTCAACAATGCATCTTAATGATTAACAGGTTCACCATGATCCTGTGACTCATATTCCTCAATATTGATATAACATTTATCAATCAAATATTTGAGGTATCCTTGTGGATCTATGAACAAGTATTTTATCATTATGAGGTTTAACATTTACATGTAAAGCCTCAGTATGATATTCACTAGTGTGTTTAAGAAGGTTATGTATTTTGTATTTTTTTATCTCTACAAGATCTAAAAACGCACCCACTTGCTTTTTATAATTTTAGACTCTTCTATGATTACTTAGCATGTAGAGGGACATAACAAGATACACTGACAGTTCCTGATTTTATTTTGTTAATGTCATTCTTCATAAGACTTTTAACAAATTCAGAACTTTAATTTTAAGACTTAAAAGGAGTCATCACATTCCATAATCATGATGGTGTCTTATTAACCTTCTAGGTTGGAGTTTTATTGAGTATATACAAGACATACTTAATTTCAAACCTTGACAGATTTTGGAGGTAAAATATTTAAGTTATCAAAATTAAATAATTCTAAAAAATTTGATTCAACACTCTAGACATACCATAAATATGTGGTATCTATGAGTAATTTAATTGTGAGACTTTACCACAATCTTTAAATAACTTAATACTCTTTAGGTTACATACTTATCAATTGTGTCAAATCAAATTGAATATATAGTATTTAAAAACATATTTGCATGCATTAATGTATACAACTTTAACTAGTTTAATAACTCTATGTATATATCTTTATAAAAGATATAACATGTCAACTATACATCATTTTGCCTTTGAACTATTCAAGGACTTATTATTCATGTCATCACCAAAAGACATAACTTACTTTATGTTATAAGTCTTTCAACAATTAAAGGAGTTCATGTTTATTAATTTACAATAAACATAAACATATTAACTAAAGTAATTATGAACGCCGACTCTTCGCTTCAATAGTAATTTCAAGTTAAACAAGAAAGCTTCATTATTTGGGACATTCCAAGAGTACATAAACATTTTACTCGAAGTAGTCTTTAAATGGAGATTACTTCATTATTTTAGACATTCCAAAAACACATAAACATTTTACTCGAAGTAGTCTTTAAATGGAGATTACTTCATTATTTTAGACATTCTAAAAACACATAAACATTTTACTTGAAGTAGTCTTTATTTCATATCTTGACATATGTTCTAAATAGGGAAATAAGTCCTAGTAGAATATTAGTTTCTTACCTTACGGTTAAGAGAAACATTTAATCATATTGTTCTTGTCATGTGTTGTACCTTGCACACAATAAAGATTTCTCCCACTTGTGCATGGCACAACATCATACATGTAGTCAAACAACACGACGTTCATTTGTTTATGTGGACAATATGATAGTGTCACATATATCAGCAGTCCAAGTAGATATAGAACCATTTTGTTTAATAAGAAATAGTGCACGACTATCCTTAAAACCATGAAAGTCTATAATTGGAATATGATACATTATCTCAAGCTAAGCAAGAAATAATCTGGGTTACTACCAAGATAATAAACCTTGTACCTCCCACTAAACTAGACAACATTACACGAATGTCTTGTTCAAAAATAAATCACAATGCTCTCAATGGATTTGACAACATTGTAAGTGTTACATAACCAGTAAAAACAAATAGTGATCTATTTATTTTCCTACTCCTTTTGAAATCCTAGTTTGTAACAACGTACTTAGATTTCAGAATTTCTACTGTGTAGATGATGGACTATCCATCAATGCTATTTATTAACTTGAAAATTGGGCATGCAATTTCCTCTTTAATTTGATTAAAGCAAATAACTAGATAAATCATGCTAGTTTGCCTTTACCAATTTTGCGGTAGTATTGGTATTTCCTAATCAAAAACTCATAAAGCATCTTACATTAAAATGTTATCATTTGATAGCTTTATGAACATGTTCTCTAGTTATTCAAATGCCTTATATGTTTCAAAGTATTCACCACCGTATAAGGGTGATGAAATATTTATGAAAATATAAGTTATGCAATCTACTTAACATTTAAGTTTGCTATGAGTTTGATTACATTAGGACAATTCTTACGTTCCTATTATACTTTCCTAATCAAGAAAGATGATAGGAATGAGTCTCCCTGTTTCTTACAAGAAAAGGAGTCTCGGTTTGACTTCTTCAAGAAAGAAAAAAACCCTTGTTTACGGTTTATCGTTGCATTAATACTATTAAAAGAATCGCAAAATTCAATTTTTAGTATTTTCAATAATATTTCTTAGAGAAAATTAACTACCCATGTTTAAACTTTTTAAACAATTAATTTTCTAAAGGTTAGGATCCAACTTGACATACCACCATCACATCAGTTGATCTGCTAGCAATGGTGTATTTAAAAGGTAATTGACGATCAATAATTGCCACCGGTGCAATTCCTAAAACATTATGGGACTTACTTTATTACATTAATATGCTAGTAAGCATGTTTTATCACATCTATGCCTTGAGCATAAGGTCTCACTAGCTTACCTCAATTAAGTCGTCCAATCAAAAATTGTGATTATGTAACACCAACGTCTCACAAAAAGTGTATAATCACCTTGGGTTTGCGATCTAACTACGTATCACGTAATGTAAAAGGCAAATGCAAGTGTTCATACAATTTGGATGGCAACAACTTATTTAAAAGGGTATATATATTTGACATGGCAAATATGTACGAAGAAGCATGCATACATCTTCGTATCATAAATTTTAATAAAAACTTTACTCAATTAAGTTATTTATTACGGTGTCACTTATTTTCTATACATCTCAAGTATAAATAGTGTTACCTTTAAAATTTGACGATTCAACGATGTTTTCAAATTTAAAGATTCTTATTTATCGCGAAAAAAGATTAAAGAATGATTAAAATCATTCAAACCCTAGACCATTCGCTCTTCCTAAATAATTGCAAGATATCAAGAATTTATAAAGTATAAAACCTCAAACCCTTGGTGATATGCCTTGCAAGTAAATAGTACTTTTTCAAATTACGTCATTGATAAATTTGAACTCTTTAATTTAGAAAACACATTATAAACCTATTGAATTGCAAGTCTCGTCGTGGGAAACCCGAAGACCATGATTATCGGATATAAGCCGAATCCAAATTGACACATAAGACAACACAATCAATAGTTTATAATAAAACTTATTTCATAATTATTAGTCATGTTTATATTTTATTTTAAAAAACCTTTTGTTTTCTCACAAATCAATACTTAAAACAAAAAACAATATAAACAACTAATACACATAACATTTATTTAATCACTTAACAATTAAGTCATGCAAATATAAATGATGATTATATATATCTAATAATTAAAGTATGTATGTATTCATATAAGGCTCATTCATCCAATGAATCCGGCCACATTCATTGACATAATCTATTGCGTAAGCCATATATAAATGTATACCACATAGCACATAAAAGCTGATAGAAAATTTCAGTCGACTTCAGGCCCCGACATGACATAGCTAGGTCTTCCCCAACCTTAGTAGTAGCCTACAAAATTGTAGCTTACTGAATCGTGGATCTACCATTAAAATTTCAAATTTTTTCGACACACGATGAATATTTTACAATTTTTTTTAGTAACAAGGTGTCAAACAATCCGAATATAAAAAAAACTCAACTTTTAATGTCTATGTTTATCAAATCATCAAAGTTGCATGAACAATCAATTTAACACTTAAATCAAGATCATATATCATATATCAATTCATGATAAACATGCATGCATTTATCACGGATACCAAATTAACAATTAATTATCAATTAAAAATGATCAATTAACAGTTTGAACTATCGAATTTAAACATATAAAATTACATACAGTCTAGGGTTTCGTCTAATTAATTTTATCCACAATAAAGATCTAATCTTTATAAAAAAAATACCCAAAGGGTTTATAAAATTAACTAAGAACCATAATTTGTCCAATTTTATATCTTTGTAATCACAATTCTATACGATGGCTCGTGATGCCACTGTTGGGTTTTAACAACTATTGATCAATTCAAATCACGAGTACGCAGCGGAATAAATAAACACCTATAGAATATGTAATTAACAAAGGGATCAAGAAGTGTGTACCTTTTAGCAATAAACGAACACCGTTCTTGAATATACGCGTATGTATAAATCTAATACGCGAAAACCAAATAAATTACCAAAGTAGATAACCTCTATGGTATGCACACACTACACGTTACCGAGATACGCTAGAATGCTAGTACTTGCTTCATAATAAACACCTCTAAACTACAATTGTTTGGTGTTTAAATACTTGTCGTCCATAAGGGATATATTATCGATCGTTTAATAAATCATACGTATGCATGCATAGGAATATAACAATTATCTCAATACATACGCATGCATAGCATGCATATATGTATTGCATGATCATAGCATACATAGAATCTGAGAATAAATATGTGTCGCATGATTTATTAGAAGAGAATTATGTCGTGTGTCTTATATTAATTAATAAAGCTTTAGGAGTGTTTATATAGTGTCTAAACTTGTTCTCCAAATTAGACTAGAGCACCTCCTCTAGTTTGCTAGAAACGATACTTGGATCCCTCATTCTTTTCTTGTTCGACCGGTCACAACCAACACCCTACGGGTTTGGTTTTTGTACTAACAAATCCTTCACTTGTTAATATAAAGACCGTTTAATTATTTCGTGAAACATATTAATATAATTAATATACGATAAATATATTAATTACATTAATAAACGTATCCTCTGTGTAAATGCGTGTGCCCCCATAGGCTCATGTAATTTCCCGGACATATATTATTTGATATATGTATATATCCCAACACTAATTGCATGAAATCCTTTTAAAACACGAATTCTTATTTCTCAATGATATTTCGTGATCAATGCAATTGGCTCAATCTCGTTAAATCATTTCAAGGAAGTTTATTGAGATCTTCTTTGTTTTTTTATCGCAAATTAACTTTGATTATGCTTATATTGTAAAAAAAGTTTCCTTTTTTATGTGAGAAGTCCCGAAATAAAGATTTAATTTAAGGGTTTCCAACCTCAAATCACATGACTTTACGGTTAGACGAGAGCACATGGAGCCATGTCCCATGCTATGTAACCTTAACGGCTCGATGAACTTATGCGCTTTGATGTACGCGGTACCATGTATATATTAGCCTAGTCATACCCATTTATGTAGGTTTATTTGTTATTAGTGGACTTAGCTCATATTAATTATCTTATGGTGCAAGATATGTAATCCATCTATATTGGTTCAATGATTATATGACATCATCAAGGTCGGCCTTGGCTATGGGCGGCGCGGGCGAGTGTGCGACTGTCCGGAGCATCATATAAACATGGGGCATCAAAATTTTAATGTTGTGTATCGTTTTTATGTTTTAATGAGATATAAATGGTATTGTAATGATAATATGATGCCTCATAGAATATGTAAAAAAGAAAAAAGAGATAAATGAAGAAGTAAGTATAATACTTTAAAAGAATACAACTTGCTGGGGATGAACACTGTAGAAAGTCGGAAAGACAAAGAGCAAGTAAGAAAGGAGATGTTAGAATAAAAGATGAATTTTTTTACATAAAGTCACGTGATTAGTGAATGTGTGGTTGTAATAGAAAGAAATAAGACGATACAGAAACATCAAATTATGTGAACCATCTTTTAACTTCCTATTTGATTTTACTTTTTCTAACTTCACACTTTGACATGATCTCATTCCTTTTATGAGTTAAATGTTTAGTTCTTTTATGCCATAAATGAGATTTTGCAAGGTTGAGAATAAATAATGTTATGTTAATTAGAAGTTAAACTAATATGATATTTTATGTTATCTGTTTTTTCTATAATGTTAGGTGTAAGAAGGCTCGGTACGGGTTATTATAGCTCCTCGCGCCAACTTATAACACCGACGAATAACGGGAAGCTCACACAGGACTTGGTGATATAGAACGACGCACTTCACGACCAACCTACATTATACCTTTTTTGGTGTAATCGTATTTTATTAGGTTAATTATGGGCCAGGGGGTGTCAATAGAGGGATGGTATTCTTGAGCTAAGTTATAGGTTCTAGTTATAGGGAAAAAGTGGTGAGATGACATCATTTTTTGCTATAACACGAGCCTTATGGCTTTAGGACACCTGATGCTCTAACTATATTAGTCACATAAATACATTATATATAAGCATTTTATATCAAACTGTAAATAAATACAACAAATCGTTAAATGTCAATAACTCAGAGTATACGTAATCTTATAGGGGCGAGCCATATATTTAGATAATAGTGTGTTCGCAGCATCTAATAGGGGCATCATTTGATCGTTCGCCCAAGGTAGCAAAAAACTCAAGACCGGCCATGGACATCATGGGGATTCACCAACTGTAATATGGTATCAGAGCCTACCCTAATATTATTCGGCTAATACTCCCCCGCAGTTTAAAGAAAATGTCTTCAGACGTTCAAACTTGAATGCAACTAAAGAAATAAGGCACCTTGAAGACCCTTGGTAAAGATATCCACATATTAAAACCGAGATGGAACGTGCAAGACACGCACTTGCCTAGATACCACAAATCACGAACAAAATGTATATCAATCTCAATAAGCTTAGTATGTTGGTGTTATATGATGCGGTTTTCGTTAGACTTCAACAAGAAGTTTTACAACTCCCTAGGCAGTGTACCTAATCGCTGTAGCGTAGTATAAGCAAGACTCGGGGGTTATTATCGTTCTATAGGGGAATAGGTTGGGAAGGCTCGAACAGGGCTTAGTCGAGATCTACGGTATTGAAAGGAGATTATTTTTGTATTCTTATATATTATAGAAAGCAATAAAATCAATGGTTTTGAGAGGTTGGTGATTAACTAGTTAATTAAACTAAATATAATCTATACTACTAGTGATAACTTTATGATAAGATAGTGTATTTACTTAATCATGCATTACTCATTAGATTGTTTCTCCTAATCTTGTTGCCTTGTCACACTCGTGATGATCTGTGTAAGTATTTCCTAAGTCATGAACGAATTACACGAATCCGCCGTCTATTTAATATTCCATTAAGTCAACGCACAAGTAAGGTAGTATGAAGACTATTACAAGGCCCCTAAGAGTATATTCAATTCAATTGAAATACCATAAGAGGGATCAACCATATTGGGGGTAAGGTAGTATGAAGATTGTTACCAGATGGTATCCTTTCTACACTTCTCGCGTTTCCCTAGACGTCTATGCCAATTTAATATCATATGGCTAGTTTTCTAAAGCCTAGCGCGCACATTCATCTTAAGAAGAAACAGTAAAAGAATCTACAATCCAACTTTCATGCAATCATAAGTAAATACAAGGGATGGTTCAGCCTAACATGTTATAAAGGAAGCAAGAACATAGATCAATCAAATAACACATAGACATATTGAATGATTAAAGATAAATAATCTTACTTGATTAAAACATGGATTAAGGTCAGCTACAATAGGGTTTTTAAGCCCTAAAGACGGCCTAAAAGCTAACAAAATACTTAAGGTTCGGCTCCCCAAAAGTTATACAAAGTTACACACTTAAAACCCTAAATTTGGTTTTGTATATATAGAGAAATCGCTGCGACGGCATCCAGTTGTAGTCGCGACGCCGTCACAAGATAGAATCTTCTAGGTCTGATTTAAGACGGTTATGTCCTGACGTTGTCGTCAATTTTTTGACGCCATCACTAGATAGATCACGACAACGTCGCTTTATGCTTGCGACGTCGTCTCCACGCTCTGTATACACAATTCTTCAAGAGATTTGGTGTAGGTCCGTAGTCTTGTCCGTTTCTTCTCCAAATGAGCCCAAGTCACGTGTATTTCCTCCAAATGCCATCCAAGTGCTAAAAACCTAAAAACAAACGATTAAGCACATAATCTGGGCATATTTGCATGATTTAAGGGGTTAAATGACCCTAAAATAGTGTATAAAATGACACCTCATCAAATACCCCTACACTTGGGATTTGCTTGTCCTCAAGCAAATGGGCTTTTCTACCTAGACAATAGCAATATTGAGGTCATTTAACCTACTCTTTAAAAGCATTTTACAACACAACCTTCTAGACCTCATAATTAAAAGCACGAAAAGCATATACTAGCACCTCACATAAGTGTTTGGGATTCTCTCTTTCACTCGGGTGTATAATAAATTATAACAACTATGGGAAACGGAAAATTAACACTCATTACCTGTCATAGCATATAAATTACCATAGGCTTGGTAAAGGATCAAACCTCCACCGCTGGGCGCAAGTATTAATCATTACTATCAAAGAGGTCTTTTAAAGGGTTGTGGGGTGTAGGTGTAAGATAACATTAACGGAAACAAAAATGGATGGGATACATTTGGGGAGTGACTTTTGGGTGAATTTGGAGTGGAAGGGTTAGCTAATTATTTATAAGAATACACGTTGGTTGGGTTGCTAAGCCAAAGACTCGGACAAGATATACAAACTCTACAAAACTCTACATCAATCTCTTTATTTTTCTTTTCTTGACTCTATGATAAACATAAACATAAGCAAATGGCAGCCCGTACATTTTTTTCGTACACTTTTGCCCTGCCATTGCTTAAACATATAATACATCATGGGGGTTTATAGATACACCCCTACACTTGAACTTTTACATACTCGATAATTACAATCTAACTAATGACCCGAATTGAGGTGGATCAACATAACATGGAGCTTATTGAGCTCTATTGGGGGTAATAAATTACTTCTTCCCTAATTCTTTATAAGATGAATACTACCATGAATCCCAATCGTCCCAAAACAGTATTTACAAGGATAAGGACTTAGCAACCGTGTACTCAATAATTAACTTGGGTTAAAACAATAATGTACTAAAGGTGAGTACATACAAGGTAGGCTAAGGCGATTTGGGTGTAACAATTGGTTCAAGGGTTAACAATGCTCTTCATTAATAGTCCGGCTTAACCAGAAAATTACGAGAACCGTGAAAAGGATAGGCTCGGAGGGTTGTACTAGGGGTATCCTGCACTAAAAATGAGTGCATGGCAAGGGTGTGGGATAGTTATATAGTCGATGTGACCATAATAACAGTTACATGTTTAAAACATGGGTTAATCCTAGTGCCTCTTTTCTAGCAAATCCTAATACTTACTATGCGGTCTCGGGATGCATCACAAAAACAAGTTCTAGAATTTAATATACTACCGGTACACTCATATAATTTAATACCGATACCAATGCTCCAAAAAAGGCGACAAAGACCATACGTACACATCCGTAACGACGGAATAGACACATATGACTACATTCGAACCTTAACTCGAGAAAGCTAAAGGTATAAATTATCTTGGGTATCAAAAATGGATACCCGAATTCCTAAAGATCTAAAGGCGAACCTCACATTTTTGGGGTGGAATTTTAAGGGTTTTTGTGCTAGTCATATAAATTCCTATCCATGAGACGCTATTAATACTCGGTTTTCGTCGGTATGTGTCATAAAAAAATTAAATTTTGGTTAAAATTACCTTTTATGCTATGTTTCGATATATTACCCATCATTTTAAGGAACAAGCAAATGGCAATTGAAGGAATAGTTTCTAAGGCTTATTTCCCCCTACACTTAAGTTGAACATTGTCCCTAATGTTCTTTAGAAGTACCCGTAAAAACGAATAAAGGAAAAAGAAAACAAGTAAAAGAAACTAGTACTCCCCTGGTTTGCTCAATAATAGAGAAGAAACATGCAAAAACTGGTTAAATCGTCCTCTAAGAATCATCTAATGAAACTTCCTAAGAACTTCCTAGCTTCTTCTCATCAAATATAACATGTAATCAAAGACAAAGACAACTACACCAAGCATAAAATCGGCGGGATAGATATAAATACAACGAGAGTTTAGGATTTGACTCTATAAAGGTAGTAAAGATAGGATGAGAGTAATGATGTAATCATAGGTTTCTGCAGGATTATAAAAGAATTACAAATTTTAAATGTTGTGCAAATTATTTTTCGAAAATACTTGAAATTTTTTGAATTTTCCTGTAGATGGGCTGACGACGCCGTCAGGATAAATCCTGACGCCGTCTCCGGCCTCTGAGAGAATTTTATTTTCATTTTCTTTGAAAAACTTCCTGCACGCGATTATATAAGTTTTTTCCTGTATGAATTACTGCATGGAAACTGAGATTAGTCAGTACAATCATATGACTCGAAACTGACGCGAATTAATCTAAACAATTTATTTAATATGTTTGAGTTGGTTCTTAAAAACCGGATATTCCCCTACACTTATTTTGTTGCAAAATACATTTGATTGAAATTAATACGAGGTTAAAAACAAAACAAAGCATGATTACAAAATGTTGAATTCAAACATAAAAGAATAAACGAGAAGAATTAAAACGCAAGACACTCCTAATATGCAATAAAAATAAACATTGGGTTGCCTCCCAAGAAGCGCTTTTCTTTATTTATGAGTCTTGTAGATAGACTCGAAGTCACACGCTCTTATGTGACTTCTCCTTTGTTTCTTTTGGCCTCTCTTTCCAATTTTATTAGGTGTCGAATTTCCTTGCTTATACTTTTGTCTTCTCTGTACTCGGGTCCTAAAGTTAGACTGTCTGAGTAAAAGGTTTTCCCACGGTCATCGTTATTCTTAAGGACAAAGGGTGGTATGGAATTGGTATTTACATCCTTAAAGTTTATATGGTTAAACGTTTCCATCTTATGAGGCATCTTAAATGTGATTTTCTCGTTATCTTTTTCAAAAACAACCATTCCCTCTTCATGATCATAAACAAGGCCAGTTTTTCTTACAAATGGTTTTCCAAAGACTACTTCTCATATGTGGTGATATAATGCTTGTGGTATCCTCCAAAATCATGAAATTACATTCGTACGTGAAGTTTCCTACAAAAACTTTTAAACCCCTAACTCTTCCTATAAAGTTGTTGTTCTTAATAGGGTTGGATGGTTTCTGTCTCGCCTCTAGCCCTTTATTCATGATCCATTTGTAATGTTGTTTAAACATAACATTAACTGGTGATTCTAAATTGATGTAAGCTTGTCTTTTAAGGAAGTGACCAATCACGCAAGAGATCTTAATGTTATTTAAGTTTCCCATTCTTATCTTTTCATTAACCCAAGATGGTTTGGGGTATTTCAAGAGCCACTCGTGATGTTATAATTACTCTAAGGTGGGGAAGGTATCAAAGTATTCTATTTCATCTTAACCGACTAATGGGTCAATGATCTTACTATCCCCAAGCCATGACTCAATTTCTATCTTTTTCTTAGGATCAAGAAACTCACTATTAGAGGTGGGACTAGATGGATTCACATTCTCCATAATGAGGAGTGGAATAGTCAATGAAGATTACGAACAAACACACAAAGAAAAGATAGACTACAAGAAAGCTAATATAACAAAAATAAAATCTCACTTGAAAAGATTCAAGCGAGTTGAACCTAGCTAAACTAAGTTCGAAACCTAAATATTCCCCACGCAGCGGCGCCAAAAACTTGATGCGGTTGTCGTTATACTTCAACATGAAGTTTTACAACTCCCTAGGCAGTGTACCTAATCGTTGTAGCGTAGTATAGGCAAGACTCGGGGGGGTTGTTATCATTCTCTAGGGGAATAGGTTGGGAAGGCTCGAACAGGGCTTACCTAAGATCTATGGGATTGAAAGGAGATTATTTTTGTATTTTTATATTTTATAAAAAGCAGTAAAATCAATGGTTTTGAGAGGTTGGTTGATTAACTAGTTAATTAAACTAAATACAATCTATACTACTGGTGATAACTTTATGATAAGATAATGTATTTACTTAATCATGCATTACTCATTAGATTGCTTCTCCTAATCATGTTGCCTTGTCACACTCGTGATGATCTGTGTAAGTATTTCCTAAGTCATGAACAAATTACACGAACCTGCCGTCTATTTAATATTCCGTTAAGACAACGCACAAGTAAGTTAGTATGAAGACTATTACAAGGCCCCTAAGAGTATATTAAATTTAGTTGAAATACCTTACAAGTGATCAACCATATTGGTGGTAAGGTAGTATGAAGACTGTTACCAAATGGTATTCTTTCTACACTTCTCGTGTTTCCCTAGACATTTATGCCAATTTAATATCTTATGGCTAGTTTTCTAAAGCCTAATGCGCACATTCCTCACAAGAAGCAACAGTAAAAGGATCTACAATCTAACTTTCATGTAATCATAAGTAAATACAAGGGAGGGTTTAGCCTAACATGTTATAAAGGAAGCAAGAACATAGATCAATCAACAACACATATACATATTGAATGATTAAAGATAAATAATCTTACTTGATTAAAACATGGATTAAGGTCAGATACAATAGGGTTTTTAAGCCCTAAAGACTGCCTAAAGGCTGATAAAATACTTAGGGTTTGGCTCCCCAAAAGTTATAAAAAGTTACACACTTAAAACCCTAAATTCGGTTTTGTATATATAGAGAAATCGTTGCGACGGCGCCCAGTTGTAGTCGCACTCACAAGATAGAATCTTATGGGTCTAATTTAAGTCGGTTACGTCCTGACGCCGTCGTCAATTTTCTGACGCCGTCACTAGATAGATCACGACGGTGTCACTTTATGCTTGCGACGCCGTCTCCACGCTCTGTATGCACAATTCTTCAAGAGATTTGGTATAGGTCCGTAGTCTTGTCCATTTCTTTCCCAAATGAGCCCAAGTCACGTGTATTTCCTCCAAATGCCATTCAAGTGCTAAAAACCTGATAACAAACGATTAAGTACATAATCTGGGAATATTTGCATGATTTAAAGGGTTAAATGACCTTGAAATAGTCTATAAAATGACACCTCATCATTATACCAAATTAGTAGAAAGGTTAACGACACTAACATTGTCACATTAAAACAATTGTAGCAGTATGCAAAGGAGCATGTAATTATCGCAAAAGATTATGATTTCAAGTAGTTTCACTGGCAACATTAGCAATACCCTGATATTTATCCTCTGTACTAGAACAAGATAAAGTAACATGTCGTTTAACGAACCATGACAGTAGATTATCCCTAAGAAAACACAATACCTAGAAGTGGACTGTAGGGTGACTCAACAACCTTCCCAATCAACATCGATGTATGCAGTGAGCTAAGTGGTAGTGGAAACATGAAGTTAAAGAGCATGATCAAGAGTATACGAACATACCGAAGAATCTGCTTCAAAGCAACAAGGTGAGGCTCACAGGGATCATGCATATAGAGACAAACTTTTTGAACAACAAAAAAAATATTTGGTGGCGTGAAGGTAAGATATTGAAGAGCACCTGCCAAAACACACACCTAATTTCTAAACTAAAACAACCGTCTCTTTTCTTTTTTCTTTTTTTACCGTGCATGATGTCGTCTATTCCTTTTGCATTAATTCACCATCAAATACCATTTATATTTGCTTGTTGCTTATTTTTTATGATCACCCACACACTAAACTCATACACATGCATGCTATAAAACCAATACAATCTCCATCACTTTATGATATAGTATTAAGGAGGATTTGTAACACCTTAAAACTGGGGTTTTAGGTATTTTACTACGAGTATGTCATTGAGTAAGTTTGACTATAACTTTTATAACTTGAAGGTGTTATGTTATTGGTTAGTCAAACCCGATAGTCAAACTATAAGTCTAGTTATTTGTAAATGCTTTTAGAAAGTTTGATGTGCCACAAATAGGAAAGAATAGCACTTGAGGGACCAAAGGTGTCAATTGGTCAAACAATCATTAACAAGTATCTAGAACCTCTACACAATTCCCATACTTTCTCATATCTTTCATATGTCTTGTGGTGTGTCGACTTAGAGAGAAGAAAAAGGAAGGAACAAGAAAAAGATCAAGTTTGAGGATCAACCTTATTAGATTATGTGTTCAATGGCAAGAATAAGCTTGAATGATAATCCTACACCAAGTAAGTAACCTTAATTGAATTAACTAGAGATATATAAGTTAGTTGCTAGAATTCGTGCCACATATAGTTGGAAAGCTCTTTAAGTCTACTTTCATTTAAATATAGTTTCAGGGTCTGATTCTTAATAGAATTTTAAAAATTACTTATGGAGTAACGAGAGGTCATTTCCGCTCATGTCTTGTGTAGGAATTTTTTTAATTTTTGAGTCAGGAAAGGGGCATTTTAACTTGGTATCAAAGCTTCATTTTAAGTGAATTAGGTTACCACTATAGGTTGCCTAAACGTGACCACTCGTTGATACGTTTTTCATAACTATAAAGTAGTGTAGAAAGTGAATTCCTTAGTTATAAGGTAGATTAATTGCTTATGGCTATGATATGTGCAGTGCTTAGACATGATTGGATTATATGATGTGACTATATGAACCATAACTAAGTGATTGATTATGATTATGTATGTTTAAACACTTGTCGAATAAGTATTAAGTATGATGATGTGAGTGTATATGACATTAAGTTCATGGTAGTTTATTATATGTCTAAGTAGAGCTAGTGAATGTGTAGATGCATGAATTATGCATAAGTTGCTTAAATATAAATGTAGTTGCATTGAGAATATATGCTAATAAGCAATATTATTGAAATGAATGGTTGAGGTATGATAAGTAATTTGGCATGGAAAACATGATATGTTCGAGATGTATGATATGATATACTTGTGAATGCTAATAAGGCATGAATTGATTTTACCATAACATGATGTATCAGAAGTTGAATTAAATGAATGAGATTTAGATTGTGATGAATGATCGATATATGGTCTAATGCTAAGTCATTTCTAATGTTAGATTAAAATGTATAATAATTGAAATGGATTAAGTTGAAAATAAATATGTAAGTATTGAAATGGTAGATTGGCATAAAAAGGGTGTATGTGGTCAACTTGGGGTTGACGAGTAAATGATAAATGCATTGCGGAAATGCATATAAAACTTGTAATATATGAAACTAAAAAATATCATATACATCTTGTTCAAGAATAAAGGGTGATAAAGTGTGAGTTTGAAATTACATAGAGCAATGAGAAGTGGAATTGGTAAAGCACTTGATTAGAAAAGTATGTAAATGATAAAAAGGATAAAGAATGATAAATTAAATATAGCTTGGATCTAATGCTCGATATGTACAATGGGGGATCCTTATTGGGGAGAAGCCAAGTTATGATGTGTTAAGACCAACACGAGGTTGGTGATATCGAAAGGGCATGGTTAAGATCTACCCTTTTATGGGTTGGATGTGTTTAAGACCAACATGAGGTTGGTGATACCTAAGGGTGTATGCAATGGGGCGGATCCCTAAGGGGAAAAGCCAAGTTATGTTATGTAATGACCAACGCAAGGTTGGTGATACCGTAAGGGTATATGCAAGGGGCGAATCCTTACGGCGAGAGAGCCAAGTTTCCTTAGGAAAAGTTAATAAGATTGGATCCAAGGTTAGAAAAGATAAAGTTAAAAATTAAAAAGTTATTGATATGTGATTAATGAAAAGATATAAAGTGTTAGACAAGTATGAGTGTTGTGTCAGGAATGCTTAAATAGGATGGTTTACAATCTCCTTATTTAAATGGATTAGGACGCCTCTCATTTAAATTAAGAAATTGTAAATCGTCAAACCATAAGTTTATAATTCCTTACTTACATAGATTGGGACGCCTCTTTATGTAAATAACGAATTGTAAATGATTGGGCTTATGTATATCCAACCTGGCATGAGTACGGGTAGAAAAATGGGAAAATGAAAACTAAAACAAGTTAGATGTCGTAAGAAATAAATTAGATGTGAATGTAAACTCATAATGGTGTCAAGGTTGTGTGAAACCTTAATACAAATGCTTAGAATGAGGTTGTGCTTTAAATTGAGAAGGTAAACGGGTAGGTAATTCCCGAAATTTAAAAAGGAAGGGGCTTAAGTAATGTCTTGAGTTAAAATTGTCAGTGCCATTTAGATAGTACTCGTTAGAAATTGGTAAGAATTTTCTAGTTTTAAGATAAGTGATTATATGTGAATTAAGAAATTTCTTGACAATACATGTTGATATTAAGTGGAATGCGAGATTGATTAGAAAAATAACTTTAAGTCATATTAAAGCATTGGTGAATGATGTGGAATTAGTGATGGATTTTGACTTATAAAGTCAAAATGGTAAATTTCTAAATGACAAGTCGTCATTGTTGAAAAGTTTAGATAAGTTTATGAAGTGGCATGTTGATTTTAGTTAGAATGTTGATTAAAATAGATAATTTCCATGATGTGATGTGATCCTAATGGCGTAGTGTCATTAGAATACTTAAAATTTTGTGAACTTATATGATTAAAGTTAAGTGTTTAGTAATGTCACTATGAAAATGTTGAATTGAGGTTATTAATTTATGTGATTTGTAGAACTTAAATTATAATTAATTGGAATAATGGCTATGATGTGGACCTAAGGTGTGGAGAAGTTCACGAATGGTTGCAAGTGTTAAGCCAGTAAGATTTCGAGGACGAAATCTAAACAAGGGGTAGATCCGTAACACCCAAAAACTGGGTTTTTATGTCTTTTATTATGACTTTTATGACTTGAAGGCGTTACGTGATTCGTTAGTCAAACTATAAGTCTAATTATTATGTAAATGCTTTTTGAAAGTTTGATGTGTCACAAATAGGAAGAAATAACAGTTAAGGGATCAAAGGTGTTAATGGGCCAAACTATCATTAACAATTGAAACGCCTCTTTTCCGACTCTAAATTTGACCAAGAATTAAACTTTTACTCATACGCATGATCTAGAAATGACCTTGTGTCATTCTTTTAAACATTGACCAAAATCAATTACGATTCACTTTTTCAAAGTATTACTAAATGAAGCTAGACTCAATTATCTTCGTAACGACAGGTCGCACGCCTTCTAACTCCTTACGGTTCATTCTATACGCCATTTACAAAAACGACAAAACCGAAAAACCTTTCTGAATGCATTTAGGCGCCGGTCGAGGTTCCCGGCAGCCGGCTAAAGCCCTTATGAGGCCTTTGGCCGCCGGCCAAGGCCGCCAGCCACCGGCCAAAGCCCTTAGGCCTGCAACACTTTACCCGACTTGCCCTTTTTACCCAAAACTCGACTTTCGAGACTCAATACTTTACAAAACTTCCAGAATTTATTTAACCAATATTATACATCATAATCATAATCATTTGTGGTCTAAATTACCCAAAACATATATCTTACCAGGTTTACCAAACGCCACATTTGACCCATTTTACATACTTTTATATACATGACCCTAACAAAGACTGGACACTTGACCGTAACATTTAAAAATCATTAGGACACTTGGGGGTTCAACCTTAAATCAAGCTCGGTATCTACCTTAACTACTTGTCTAATATCAACAAGTACTTCCACGTCTATGATTTAGTCCACACATTACCTTTTTTATATTGAACCTACAAAACATTGCAGCTTAAACACGTAAGCTTTCGCTTAGTAAGTAAAAGACATAACAAGGCATCATATTTCATTATACACATTTGTATCACAACACTTAATTCATCATTCAATCATAAATACATTGATTCTATATACCTTGCTAGTTTCATAACTAGACTAATCAGTTCTTTTGCTAAGCACACATTAACTCCCACTTTCCTCATACTTCCAATGGCATATCAATTATATAAAACATAACTAGCTAGGTCCATCAACTAGTCCCATTCTATTATTAATCCAAACCATCTAATTCTTAGGCTTCCCATGCCTTTCATCATTACAAATAACATAACATATATTACAAGTATGATAACTCAATATAACATCTTGTTATAGTCAATTTACTTACCTTGAATCCAAGCTAGAAACATCAAGAACACCATCATCATTAAACTTTGATTCCTACTCAATTATCATTACAAATACCTATTATTACATAAAAAGCAATATCAATAACAAGGGTTTATTCAACCCATAACTTACCCAATTTGTAACATCCGAGAATTTTCGAATTTAGAATGACGATGTCAATCTTTGACTTTTTAGGGTCTGGCT
>BQNB010070423.1:0-14143 GCA_026074375.1 Tanacetum coccineum
CGCTTTACTATCAAACGTACATATTCCGCTCCAAATTTCACCTGCATATTTCGCTTCACTATTAAACGTACATATCCGCTTAACAAATAACGTACATATTCCGCTCCAAATTTCACCTGCATATTTCGCTTCACTATTAAACGTACATATCCGCTTAACAAATAACGTACATATTCCGCTTGACCTGTTACATATTCCGCTTGCAGTCACTTTCTAGTGAAGGACCACTTAACTAACAAACAAATTATCCTATTATTTGTATAGCAAAAAAAATAGATCTTGGTTCCCTTGGCTTAACCGGTTTGGGACCACAAGAGGATAAGAAAAACCACAAATAAGCCACGAAATAAGCTTGAAATAAGCTAAGAAATAGCTCGAAAATAAGCTAGAAAATTATGAGAAAACTAAAAGGCTAGTTTGAAGAGCAACCAAATAAATGGACGTGACCCTTGTGACTTGTTGTAAGTTGAACCAAACTCCCCTCGTCTAGAAGAAAAAGAAGAAAATAAGCCGAATCAGCTTAACAAGCATATAAGCTAAAGAGAAAAGGTAAACCATTAGCTTATGTTTCAAAATAAGTGATGATTTATATGAGACCAAAGAAAGAAAGAAGAAAAGTAACCAAATAACCTAATAATCCTTTGAACCGTGAGCTTATTAAGAGAAATAAGCCACGGTTTGCTTATGTAAACCACAAAAATCAAACACTAAACACCCCTTGGCGAGTGATACCACATGTTGGTCATATAAATCCTTCACAACAACAATAAGCAAACTCGAAAAGCCTTAAATAAGCTCTTGATGCGCCGGCTAAATAAGAAAGAAAAGTAGAGAGAGAAAGGACCTTAGAAACTTAGATTAGAGAGAGAAAGTGGTGGATAACAAATGTGAAAAATGCAACCAACACCCTCTCCATGTGTGGAGAGGGTTTCTTTTATACCTAAGCCTTTCTAGTAGGCGTGTGGGCTTGTAACTTGGGCCGGGCTTGGCATAACTTGGGCTTTGAGCCTGAAACATAGAAAATATTAGATTACAATCCAAGCCCGTTGAACCCGACTAGCCTATTACAATACAAGACCTAGTTTGACTTTCTAAGACCGATAACATTCTTGTTTGACTTAACATAATTAAGGCAAATAGATATGGTATCAGATATTTATTATTAACAAATTTTTATATAAAAAATAGTAAAAAAGTATGATTTTCAATAATTATTAAATAAAGAATTCACATGACGTGAAATAGTTTGCTCTATAACATTTAGAACTTGTAATTAAAAATTCTTACAGCATCAGATAGAGATACAATATATGATATTAATTATTGATAATTTTTTATATTTTATTGCTACTGGAAAACTAGTAAAAAGTATAATTATTATATATTATTTTATATAACATTCTCATGATGTGATATAGCTTGCCCTATATACTTACAACTGGTACGTAAAGATCCTTTAAACATTATCACATGCATCAACCATGGATATCACTTGCTGCATTCATCAATAAGTGTCTAAGTGGAAATACTACTGCATTGGAAAGTCTTCGCTTATCACGTGCTCAAATCCTTTCGGGCATGTATCATAACAAGCATGTTGATTATGTCTACCTACTTTGGGAAGACTTGGTGTATCAAGTAGAGAACAAAAACTAAAAGAAGAACAATGACATTTATTATCCACGTTTCACCAAAGTCATTGTAGACTACTTCATGACAAAAGATTCGTCAATTCCAAGGAGAAACAAAATGTTTTAGCACACTGCTATGGATGACTCCATGTTCACCACAATAAGAGTTATCTCTAAACATCAAGATACATAAATATATGGTGCAATTCTCCCTCGACATTTAACAAACCAAGACATGATTGAGTCAGAAGCCTACAAGACTTACTAAGCGTATGCCACTATTGAGAAAACTCCAAAACCTAAGTATGTGAAGAAGAAAACTGATTCTGATACAACTCCTAAGAAGATGATCAGATGTTTCATCTCTATCTAATGTTTAAAGGATGTTTAAGTACCAGTTGTAAGTGATATAGGGCAAGCTATGTCACATCATGTGACTTAAATATATATTTAATAATAAGTTAAAATCATACTTTTTTACTTGTCTTTTAAGTATAATTTAAATATAAAAAACTAACATTAGTAAATATCAGATATTGTATCTCAATATAATATTTTAATATTATTTGGTTACAAGTTCTAAAAGATATAAATCAAATTATCTCATGTCATGCGATTTTATATTTACTAATAAGTGAAAATCATAAATTCTACTAGTTTTTCCAGTAGCAATTAAATATAAAAGCAATTAAATATAAAAAACTTACTAGTAGTTAACATAAGATAATGTAGATCTTTTAAATGTGTTAACAATGTTTATTTATTAGTTCTTAATAATATAAAGCAAACTATGTCACATTATGTGACTTTTATACCTAATAATTGGTGAAAATCATACTTTTTACTTGTTTTTCACTAGAAATTAAATATAAAAAATTATAGGTAATTAATATTAGATATTTTTTTGATATTTAATTATAGGCTGTAAGTGATATAGAGCAACGTAATATAGCTCATGTAAATTTTATATTTAATAATAAGTAAAATTCATACCTTTCACTGGTTTCTAGTAGCAATTAAACATAAAAAACTATCAGTAATTAATATCAGATATTGCATCTCTATCTTATGTTTAAAGGATCTTTAAGTACCATTTGTAAGTGATATAGGGCAAGATATGTCACATCATGTGACTTTTATATAAAAAAATATTTAATAATTATACTTTTTACTAGTTTTCCAGCAGCAATAAAATATAAAAACTTATTAATAATTAATATCATATATTGTATCTCTATCTGATGCTGTAAGAATTTTTAATTGAAAGTTCTAAATGTTATAGAGCAAATTATTTCACCTCATGTGAATTTTTTATTTAATAATTATTGAAAATCATACTTTTCTACTATTTTTTCCATTAGCAATTAGATATAAAAAATTGTTAATATTAAATATCTGATACCGTATCTTTATATGATGTTTAAGGATGTTTAATTATAAGTTCTAAATGGTATATAGCACACTATGTCACATCATATGACTTATGTATATTTAATAATAAGTTAAAATCATAATTTTTTACTTGTCTTTTAAGTATAATTTAAATATAAAAAAATATCTTTAGTAAATATGAGATATTTTATCTTTATATAATGTTTTAATAATATTTGGTTACAAGTTCTAAATGATATAAATGAAATTATCTCAGGTCATGCGATTTTATATTTACTAATAAGTAAAAATCATACTTTCTACTAGTTTTTCCAGTAGCAATTAAATTTAATAGCAATTAAATATAAAAAATTACCAGTAGTTAACATAAGGTAATGTATAACTCTTAAATGTGTTAACAATGTTTATTTATTATTTCTAAGTGATATAGAGCAAAGTATGTCACATCATGTGACTTTTATACCTAATAATTAGTGAAAATCATACTTTTTACTTGTTTTTTAGTAGAAATTAAATGTAAAAAAATTAAAGGTAATTAATATCAGATATTGTATCTTTATCATATATTTTTTAGATATTTAAATATAGGTTGTAAGTGATATAGAGCAAAGTAATATAGCTCATGTGACTTTTATATTTAATAATAAGTGAAAATCATACCTTTCACTAGTAGCAATTAAACATAAAAAATTATCAGCAATTAATATCAGATATTGCATCTCTATCTAATGCTTAAAGGATCTTTAAGTACTAGTTGTAAGTGATATAGGGCAAGCTAAGTCACATCATGTGACTTTTATATAAAATAATATGTAATGATTATACTTTTTACTGGTTTTCCAGCAGCAATAAAATATAAAAAATTATCAATAATTAATGTCATATATTGTATCTCTATCTGATGCTGTACTAATTTTTAATTACAAGTTTTAAATGTTATAGAGCAAAATATTTCACGTCATGTGAATTTTTTATTTAATAATTATTGAAAATCATACTTTTTACTATTTTTTCCATTAGCAATTAGATATAAAAAAATTGTTAATAATAAATATCTGATACCGTATCTTTATATGATGTTTAAGGATGTTTAATTATAAGTTCTAAGTGATATATAGCACACTATGTCACTTCATATGATTTATATATATTTAATAATAAGTTAAAATCATAATTTTTTACTTGTCATTTAAGTATAATTTAATTATAAAAAAATAACATTAGTAAATATGAGATATTGTATTTGTATATAATGTTGTAATAATATTTGGTTAAATGTTCTAAATGATATAAATCAAATTATCTCAAGTCATGTGATTTTATATTTACTAATAATTGAAAATCATACTTTCTACTAGTTTTTCTAGTAGCAATTAAACATAAAAGCAATTAAATATAAAAAAGTTACTAGTAGTTAATATAAGATAATGTATATCTCTTAAATGCGTTAATAATGTTTATTTATTAGTTCTAAGTGATATAGAACAAACTATTTCACATCATGTGACTTTTTTACCTAATAATTAGTGAAAATCATAATTTTTACTGGTTTTTCAGTAGAAATTAAATATAATAAAATTATTGGTAATTAATATCAGATATTATATCTTTTTCAAATTTTTTTAGATATTTAAATATTGGTTGTAAGTGATATAGAGCAAAGTAATACAGCTCATGTGACTTTTATATGTAATAATAAGTAAAAATCATACCTTTCACTGGTTTTCTAGTAACAATTAAACATAAAAAAATATCGGCAATTAATATCAGATATTGCATCTCTATCTAATATTTAAAGGATCTTTAAGTACCAGTTGTAAGTGTTAAAGGCCAAGCTATGTCACATCATGTGACTTTTGTATAAAATAATATGTAATAATTATACTTTTTACTGGTTTTCCAGCGACAATAAAATATAAAAAAAATCAATAATTAATATCATATATTGTATCTCTATCTGATGCTGTAAGAATTTTTAATTACAAGTTCTAAATGCTATAGAGAAAAATATTTCACGTAAGGTGAATTTTTTATTTAATAATTATTGAAAATCAAACTTTTTTACTATTTTTCCATTAGCAATAAGATATAAAAAAATTGTTAATAATAAATATTTGATACCGTATCTTTATATGATGTTTAAGGATGTTTAATTATTAGTTCTAAGTGATATATAGCACACTATGTCACATCATATGACTTATATATATATTTAATAATAAGTTAAAATAATGATTTTTTACTTGTCTTTTAAGTATAATTTAAATATAAAAAATAACGTTTGTAAATATCAGATATTGTATCTCTATATAATGTTTTAAGAATATTTGGTTACAAGTTCTAAATGATATAAATTAAATTATCTTAGGTCATGTGATTTTATATTTACTAATCAGTAAAAATTATACTTTCTACTAGTTTTTGCAGAAGCAATTAAATATAATTGCTACTAGTAACTTTTTTATTCTTGGGCATGGTCTACTTTATGACCATGCAAAGGCTAGTGATTACTTTGCATCACAACCCGTGCTTCCTTTATTCCATAAGTGTACATGTCAGTGCGCTTATGTGTAAAAATAAGAGAAATCTTATTTGCATTGGTGTTTGTTTTTCAAAATAAAACATTGCTTCATTAGAAAATGCTTTTCAAAGACATTTGACCACTCAAACAACGACTACAGCTCTTTACATAGAAAACGGGTCATTGTTTGAGGGGGAAAATGTCAAATATTTTCTTCATAATAAAAATGTGATCAAAAGAAAAAGGTTTTTAAACTAAAACGGAATATCATTTCTTTAAGGAAAGTCAATTAAGTTTAACTTATGTGTGCCTTATATGTTATGTGTTTAAGCCTTTAGGGAGTAAATGTGAAAATATATGTTTTTAGGTATTTAAGTTAAAAACAGTAGGGACTATTTATGTCAATTGTTAAACTTTTATTGCCTAGTAAAACTTATAATTGGAAAATGAAATGATAATGAAACTTCAGGGGGTGAATGTGTCAAAAACATAAATTGCTTAATATCACCACCTACCCCCTCTCGTCTCTCTCACACACACACGCACACTCTACATTTACTTTTCCCTCCCATCTTCAAACGCTCAATCGCCATCTCCATTCCATCATTTCAAGTTGATTTCACACCTAAGGTATAACTACAAACTCGTTCTACACCTCCTAAACAATTCATACCTCGAAGTAATTAGGATTTCATTTAGTTTTGAGCACGAAAACCTTAATTCTTGAAATTAGGGTTTATCAAAATAAAAAATTCATAAATCTACAAATTGGTTGAGGGGTTTCGATTGCTTTGGGATGTACAACGTTCATTTAATACCGTTTTATGTTTAGTTAACTCATGAATGAGATATGGCCGATTGTATGCTCGGAAATTTAGGATTTTGCGATATATTGTAAAAATTTGTGGGTTCTGTGCTTAGATGCTTGTATTCTTCTTCTTGAATGTGTTTGATCCATTAAATCTTACCCTTGTTTATAGTTTCTCGAATGTATTTGCTAAAGTGTTTATACGTGCTTGTTTTTTTAAAGTTCTTGTTGGTTATGTGGATTAAGGTTGTTATCATGACCCTAAATGATTGTTCTTATAATAAGGAGGCTAAATTAACAAGTTTGAATGATTAAAAAACATCATGCTTGTGAAAATTTTGTACGAACCGAACAACTAGTGTTGGTTAAGGAACCAAACAACTAGTGTTGGTTATAGAACCGAACAACTTAGTTTGTAAAAGGACCAAACAACCTAATTGTCTTAAGGAACAGAACAACCTAATTGACTTAAGGAACCAAACAACCTAATTGTCTTAACGAACCGAACAACCTAATTGTCTTTAGGAACCGAACAACTTGTTCTCATTAAGGAACCGAACAAATATATTTTCTGAAGGAACCGAACAACTTGTTCTCATTAAGGAACCGAACAACTAGAATGTTTTAAGGAACCGAACAACTTGATTCTTTAAGGAATCGAACAACTTGATTCATTAAGGAACTGAACAACTAGTTTTTATTTTAGAAAATGGTTTATATTTTAAGACCCAAAACACTTAAGATCACATTTTCAATTTAAAGGGAAATTTTAAATCTTAATTAGGGAGTTAATTAAAATTGGTTAATTATACACTCTAAACAAGTTAAGTTGGCTTAAGTTGTCATTTAATTGGATAGATCTTAAAAGGTGCTAAATTCTTAGAGTGCCTAATCCTTAAGAAATTTTCACATCATGAAACAACTTTATGTGCTCACTTAAAAGGTCTCTATAGTGTATTGTATGAAATTGGTTGTACATAAACTATATTGATCCTATCTTAGCAGAATCATAGATACCACACAAGCTCAGCAAAAGGCGTTGGATGATGCTCTAGTCGCTCCTGATAACCGTCTTAACATTAGGAATTGCAATCTTCGACTAAGCTCCACACTCAAATCCAAGGAACCTACTCTTTAAGTGGTATTGGATGCTCTCAAACTTACTCCCTTCTTTAAAGCATTTGAGATCACTGCTGATGTACTAGAAATCTACATGCAAGAGTTCTGGGCCACTAACTACATCCATCATTCTTCACTTCCATTCAAGATAAACAGCAAAAGTCATACTATGACCTTGAAAACTTCAGAGACATGCTCTAGATTTTCCCTAAACTCCCAGGCCAGAAATTTGAAGATCCTCTATTTGAAGAGGAAATTCTCTTGTTTATTAGAGATCTTGGCCACACTGGAGAGATAAAGGTCTTAACTGATGTCAATGTTAATCACATGCATCAACCATCAATATCATTTGCTGCAATCATCAATAAGTGTCTAAGTGGAAAAACTACTACATTGGAAAGTCTTCGCTTGTCACGTGCTCAAATCCTTTGCGGCATGTATCATAACAAGCATGTTGATTATGTCTACCTACTTTGGGAAGACTTGGTGTATCAAGTGAAGAACAAAAACTCAAAGAAGAACAATGACATGTATTATCCACCTTTCACCAAAGTCATTGTAGACTACTTAATGACAAAAGATCCGTCAATTCCAAGGAGAAACAAGATGTTTTGGCACACTGCCAGGGATGACTCCATGTTCACCACGATAAGAGTTATCTTTAAACATCAAGACACACAAATATATGGTGCAATTCTCCCTCGATATTTAACAAACCAAGACATGATTGAGTCAGAAGCCTACAAGACTTACTACGCGTATGCCACTGGGGAGAAAACCCCAAAACCTAAGTACGTGAAGAAGAAAGTTGATTCTGATACAACTCCTAAGAAGATGATCAGATAATGCATCTCTATCTAATGTTTAAAGGATGTTTAAGTACCAGTTGTAAGTGATATAGGGCAAGCTATGTCACATCATGTGATTTTATATAAAATAAAATGTAATAATTATACTTTTTACTGGTTTTCCAGCAGCAATAAAATATAAAAAATTATCAATAATTAATATCATATATTGTATCTCTATCTGATGCTATAAGAATTTTTAATTACAAGTTCTAAATGTAATAGAGCAAACCATTTCACGTCATGTGAATTTTTTATTTAATAATTATTGAAAATCATACTTTTTTACTATTTTTACATTAGCAATTAGATATAAAAAAATTGTTAATAATAAATATCTAATACCGTATCTTTATATGATGTTTAAGGATGTTTAATTATAAGTTTTAAGTGATATATAGCACACTATGTCACATCATATGACTTATATATATTTAATAATAAGTTAAAATCATACTTTTTTACTTGTCTTTTATGTATAATTTAAATATAAAAATATAACATTAGTAAATATCAGATATTGTATCTCTATATAATGTTTTAAGAATATTTGGTTACAAGTTCTAAATGATATAAATCAAATTATCTCAGGTCATGCGATTTTATATTTACTAATAAGTAAAAATCATACTTTCTACAAGTTTTTCCAGTAGCTATTAAAAATATAAAAAACTTACTAGTAGTTAACATAAGATAATGTATATTTCTTAAATGTGTTAACAATGTTTATTTATTAGTTCTAAGTGATATAGAACAAACTATGTCACATCATGTGACTTTTATACCTAATAATTAGTGAAAATCATACTTTTTACTTGTTTTTCAGAAGAAATTAAATATAAAAAAATTATAGGTAATTAATATTAGATATTGTATCTTTATCAAATAGTTTTTGGATATTTAAATATAGGTTATAAGTGATATAGAGAAAAGTAATATAGCTCATGTGACTTTTATATTTAATAATAAGTGAAAATCATACCTTTTTAGGTTTTTTTTTTTTTTGTTTCGATTATTTTCACTGGTTTTCTAGTAGCAATTAAACATAAAAAATTATCAGTAATTAATATCAGATATTGCATCTCTATCTAATGTTTAAAGGATCTTTAAGTACCAGTTGTAAGTGATATAGGGCAAGCTATGTCACATCATGTGACTTTTATATAAAATAATATGTAATAATTATACTTTTTACTGGTTTTCAAGCAGCAATAAAATATAAAAATTATCAATAATTAATATCATATATTGTACCTCTATCTAATGCTGTAAGAATTTTTAATTACAAGTTCTAAATGTTATAGAGCAAACTATTTCACGTCATGTGAATTTTTTTAATAATTATTGAAAATTATACTTTTTTACTATTTTTTCCATTAGCAATTAGATATAAAAAAATTGTTAATAATAAATATCTGATACCATAAAAAAATAACATTAGTAAATATGAGATATTGTATCTCTATATAATGTTGTAATAATATTTGGTTACAAGTTCGAAATGATATAAATCAAATTATCTTAGGTCATGCGATTTTATATTTACTAATAATTGAAAATCAAACATTCTACTAGTTTTTCCAGTATCAATTAAACATAAAAGCAATTAAATATAAAAAAGTTACTAGTAGTTAACATCATGTGACTTTTATACCTAATAATTAGTGAAAATCATAATTTTTACTGGTTTTTTTAGTAGAAATTAAATATAATAAAATTATAGGTAATTAATATTAGATATTGTATCTTTATCAGATATTTTTGGATATTTAAATATAGGTTGTAAGTGATATAGAGCAAAGTAATATAGCTCATGTGACTTTTATATGTAATAATAAGCGAAAATCATAACTTTCACTGGTTTTCTAGTAGCAATTAAACATAAAAAATTATCAGCAATTAATATCAGATATTGCAATCATATTATAATGTTTAAAAGGATCATTAAGTACTCATTGTAAGTGTTGTAAAGGGCAAAGCTATTGTCACATCATTTGAACTTTTAAAAAAATAATATATCAAAATTATACTTTTTAAACTGGTTATACTAAGCGTTAGATAAAAATAAAACGTTATCAATAATTTAATAATCATATATTGTATCTCTATCTGATGCTGTAAGAATTTTTAATTACAAGTTCTAAATGTTATAGAAGAAAAATATTTCACGACTGATGAATTTTTTATTTAATAATTTATTGAAAAATCATTACTTTTTTACTATTTTTTCCCATAGCAGATTAGATATAAAAAATCGTTAAAAAATAAATAACTTGATATCTTATCTTTATATGAATGTTTAATGAAGTTTAATTATAAGTTCTAAGTGATTATATAAGCAGCACAATGCCCATTATATGTCTTATATATATTTAATAATAAGTTAAAATCATAATTTTTTAGTTGTCTTTTAAGTATAATTTAAATATAAAATATAACATTAGTAAATATGAGATATTGTATCTCTATATAAAGTTTTTATAATATTTGGTTACAAGTTGTAAATGATATAAATCGAATTATCTCAGGTCATGCGATTTTAAATTTACTAATAATTGAAAATCATACATTCTACTAGTTTTTCCAGTAGCAATTAAACATAAAAGCAATTAAATATATAAAAGTTACTACTTGTTAACAAAAGATAATGTAGAGCTTCTTAAATTGTGTTATCATGATTTTAATTTATTAGTTCTAAGTGATATATAGCAAATTATGTCACATCGTGTGACTTTTATACCTAATATTTAGTGAAAATCATAATTTTTACTGGTTTTCAGTAGAAATTAAATATAATAAAATTATAGGTAATTAATATCAGATATTGTATCTTTATCAGATATTTTTCAGATATTTAAATTTAGGTTGTAAGTGATATAGAGCAAAGTAATATAGCTCATGTGACTTTTATATGTAATAATAAGCGAAAATCATACATTTCACTGGTTTTCTAGTCGCAATTAAACATAAAAAATTATCAGTAATTAATATCAGATATTGCATCTCTATCTAATGTTTAAAGGATCTTTAAGTACCAGTTGTAACTGATATAGGGCAAGCTATGTCACATCATATGACTTTTATATAAAAAAATATGTAATAATTATACTTTTTACTGGTTTTCCAGCAGCAATAAAATATAAAAAATTATCAATAATTAATATTATATATTGTATCTCTGTCTGATGCTGTAAGAATTTTTAATTACATGTTCTAAATGTTATAGAGCAAACTACTTCACGTCATGTGAATTTTTTATTTAAAAATTATTGAAAATCATACTTTTTTACTATTTTTCCATTAGCAATTAGATATAAAAAATTGTTAATAATAAATATCTGATATCGTATCTTTATATGATGTTTAAGGATGTTTAATTATAAGGTCTAAGTGATATATAGCAAACTATGTCACATTATATGACTTATATATGTTAGCCTTAAAATATGTCGGCTAATACAGAATTACATTAGTATAAATAGGTAAGACTCACAGGGACCCAAAATGTCTAGTTAAGATACTTTAGAGAGTCAAAACCTATATATATCCCCTCCATACTTCCATGGAGGGGTGAGGATTCATTTAACTTGTAATAAGGTGTGTGTTTCTCTCTCTAGAAAACACACATCTTCCCTTTCTCTCACTAAATAATATGGCTAAACATTTGTTAAATCCTCCCCGACCTCCGGATCATGTCTCTTGTTATGTAAATCTTTAGGGATAACAATTGGCATCAGAGCTGAAGGGGTGTATTGTATCATGTGTTTGTTGTTCTAGTTACTGTTCATGTCACTGTTCACTCGTACTGTTCATCGTTTTCTTTTTTTTAAAAGTCAAGAACAGGTTGTTGTTATATGTTGTTACAAGTTCTGTTTCAATCTGGGTTTACATCTGTTCATTTTTTTTGGTGCTTAAATGTCAAGAAATAAATCTGGGTTCATAATATTTCTTAGTTGCGTTTTGACTAAAAGACAAAAAACGAAAGTACATGTTGCGTTTTGGCAGGTTGCGTTTTGGTTCACAAGATTGTTGCGTTTTAACATTGCGTTTTGTACCAAGTTGAAGACCTTTACGATTAAAATCTGAAGGACATGCTGCCCAAATTTTTGTACCATTGCGTTTTGACTCGCAAGACCATGTTGCGTTTTGACTCGCAAGACCATGTTGCGTTTTGACACCCAAACAGGTTGCCTTTTGCCTTGGGTTTGATTGCGTTTTGCTATACCACAACCTAAGCCGAGTCAACTCGGTATTTACCGAGTTGACCCGGTCAACACTCAAAGAGTCTAAGCCATACTGAAATGTTAAAAAACTCAAGACAGACTCGTTACTTGAACCACGACATCAATCATCAAACAACAACAACATCAATACACAACACCAACAGCCACATCCAAACACATCATATCCATAAATCCGACTTGATCTACCTAAATCATCGTCACAAATTATATCACCACTATATCCCATCTCCATCTCCACACTATGACTCAAACTCTCAAGACTCTCACAAAAATAAATCTAACATGATCTCAGATTGGGTATCTTAATGTCAACAGATCTTGTAAAGATCTATACCACAAAATCATCATACATCATTGTAGGGTAAAAGCCCTCTTTCAATATACGAAGTTAATGAAAGAACAAAGACAAGGATGTCTCATTCCCTCATCAGTTCGCATCAAGACATAGCAAAAAAACCCTACCTGAGATCTTGCTTAAAGATCTTGAAGACCATTCCCTTTTGGGCCTTTGAGAACAATGACGAACATGATTACAGTTGAATCTTCGAAAATAGGTTAATGGTTTTCATGGTGGGGTTAAGGGGATTAATTGTTTAAGGGTTTGTAACTCATGAATGGAAGGTTTGAGATGGTCAGAGTTGTTAGAGATGGGAGCAGATCATGATTTTAGACGAAAGGGATAAGGTTTGTAAGATTTTGGTGACTGCGTTTGATATATGATTAGGGTTAGGGTTATTTGTGTGAGATAATGCACATTGTATATTGTATATCCCTAATATATGGGTGGAACAGGTACCATTATTGGATGACATATCGGGCTTCAACAAATCTATCGGGCCTTAACAATTCAATTGGGCAAATTATGATAATAAGATATTGTTGGACCAATGCTTAATAATAGTTGGGCCCAGTATAAATGATTTCCTTTGATGGACTTGAGATGGCAGTTAACCGAAAGTTCTATAGGTTGGATTATGGGATGCCGAGTTTATTATTGATGTTTGGCCGGTCATGGAAATTAATATCAAGCCGGGAATAAAATACTATCACATCAAGTTTAAATTAGACAAATGTTGTTCCATTAATGTCAATTCAAAAATAACATTTGTCTAGTTTAACGACATTCTTGAACAACAACACAACAAAACATGATACATAACACTAAAAACGATCCGAATAAGATTCACTTAAACGTTAAAACGGCTATGGAATTCGGATTTTAATGTCAAGTGATCACGAAGTTGATTTGGTATCCCTTATTTGAGTTTGAAGTGGGTTTCAAGAAGGCGTCTACTTATTTCATCATCAAGACTTCCTTCTAGTTTCTACCCCTTTTCTTCAAACCCAATCTATCGATTGATGACTTGCTTGAACGTATATAGTTATGATTGAGACTTGGATTATCTAGTTATACCCGATGTAAGGAGTTACATTGTAATACTCACGGGTTATAGCTATCACTTAAAGGAGTTATGTTGTAGTGCTCAGTGTCACATGCAGATGCCGATGTGGATAGTCTCAAGAGGTGTTGTACTTATTTTAACTCTTAGTTGAGTGTATAGGGTACTTAGAGGCTTTCT
>BQNB010070423.1:15397-33126 GCA_026074375.1 Tanacetum coccineum
CAGCAATATATGGTCATCTTGCTAGAGCTGTTCTTTAAATTTAAAGGTGAAGCAATGTAGTAGATTATATTGTCAATTTTGATTGATGGTCCATCAATAAGATATTGGCTGGATACAATGGCAAATGCGCCTTATCAATTTTTTACAAAGCTACAAATCCACAAGTCCTCACCAACTCCATTGTTTATCTCTAGGGATGGCAAAAAAACCCGAAACCCGAACTAATTGGGACGGGGGCGGGGCATGCTTATCGGGTTACGGGGCGGGTTTAGGGCTTAAACGGGAAATTTGATCGGGTTTGGGGCGGAGAGCGGGGAATACTATCCCCGACCCGCCCCACCCGAATAATATATACATATATACAAATATATCTACACTTTTATAGTATATTGTTTGTATTTAAGTAAAATAAATTCTCTAATATTGTTAGTTTTTTTATCTTTGTAAGATTGTTATAGAAACTTTGTTTAATTTCATATTATTAAGATGTAATGTTTGGCGTTTTGATTTATCATTACTTTTGTATTATACTATCATTGAAAACTTAATAAGACTTGTTTGTAATTGATTATTAATAAGATCTTAATTCTTCAATTTATTACCAACAATATAATAAATAATAATAAAATATAAAATAACATGGCTTTGATCGAGAATTACACCCAAAGAAGACAGACAAGATCCCCGATTAGTATCGAGGCGGGTTTGGGGGAGCATTGTGCCCCAACGGGGCGCCCGGATTAGATCCTCGATGGGGATCGGGGCGGGTTTGAGGATAACTTTGGTAATCGGGTTTGGGGATGGGGAGGGTCGCCCCGCCCCAAACCCGCCTCGTTGTCATCCCTACTTAGAGCAACTCCTTCAAGCTTCGTGTACAATGGTACAATGGACTCTCCATTTCCATCAATTAGTACTCGGGATCCCCCTATCACCAGAAGCAGTAAAATGTAGATTCATCTCTAAAAATACAGCGTGAAAATAGACGTATGCTCTGTAAGCCTTCACAAAAGGCACAACTAATATTATTTGTCAATGGCATTCCTCAACAAAATAATAAAAGGGAGTCCCTACTTTCACATTTTAAAAAATTTGGGGAGGTTATTGCTATTCATATTCCATCAAATAGTGAGCAAGCTTTTGTTAAGTTCTCTAAAACAGAAGAAGCCTAAGCTGCTCTTGTGGCACCTGATGCTGTAATAGGTAATCGCTTTATTAAGCTATGGTGGGCTAACCGTGACAACATATAGGATATTGAAACAATTATTGGCAATAACATGTCTGCAAATATTACTAGGGCTGGAGTATCTCCACAAAAATGGCATTATGCACAGAGATACTAAGGTATTTTATTTTTTACAAATTCTACTTATTTTGAAGGTAGTCAACACCTGTTACCACATGACATGCTATTTGATTTGTCATTTAACTATTTTTTACATATGCTTTATGTAGATTTGATGATTTTGATTCCTTTATTACATGCAAACGCTTCTAAATATATGACAACCATAAACCCATAGCCAAACGCTTCTAAACATATATGTAGTTGTCCGGTTTTATAACAAAATTTAAATAATGTACAAACATGAAGTTAAAATGATGCGAACGTGTGTGTTGCAGGAAATATTGGACAAATTTGAGAAAATGGAATTCTGGTATGTTGACCAAGGCATTTAAGCTTTAGAAACAGATAGTTCACCTTCTTTTGGCAAAGTAGTCCCACGCCAAAAGGAAAAATGGTGGTTGCCGGTTCCTCGGGTCCCTACTGGTGGCCTCAGTGAAAACGCAAGAAAGCATTTGCTGAACAAATGTGATGCCACCGATCAAATACTAAAATCTTTCATAGCTGTTAATAGCATTACTTTAGCTGATATGAAGCACTTCCAAATGTATCGTTATAAGAATAGACCGATTCCTAGCTTTTCTTAAAACTTTTAGAATAAAATTTATCCAACTTTTTGTAAGTACTTTTTTTGAAAAGCAAAGTCACCCGAGTGTTATTACTGATTCATGGTTTATTTATTTTGCAGAATGCTAAAGGTAGCGTAGGTGATCTTATTTGTCGATATATTTCATTAGACCACTTATCACCCGAGTGTCTCTTGGACTGCCTTGATTTATCATCTGAGGATCAAGCTCTTGAGATTGCAAACCGTGTGGAGTCACATTTGGTAGCTGATGCAGACAAAAGGGAAACACTTGCCCATAGAGCCGAAAGCCTCTTAGTTTGCTTGAGACAAAGGTTCCCCGCTCTTTGTCACTAGACATGAGTAAAATCGAATACAACATGGTAAATATTTTTCGTATATATACAGATAAACTATTCTTTAATAGTGCACATCAAATATTTTGGCTATAAGTCTTGATAATCAGTCTTGCGGTTTCCTACTGTTACTAACTTAACTGGTAAGTTTGGTTTTAGACACCTAACATCTTAACATGGTCTTTTAAAGTTCTTATATGTGTTAACATTTTACATTAGTTGTAGGTCTTGCCCACGAGGGTTATTGCGTACATATTTATTAGTTCACCTCCATTTATAAACCAGATTGATCCAAGACATATATTAACTCAATACATACATATATTAAGTAAATACATTATTTTATGGTTTATTCATATAACAAGGCATGATACCATCTCAGTGATCAGATATTTGGAAACTATTATGTAGGCATGTGGTCCTCATTTCTACCTGTACATCTGTGATTTCTATACTTTCTCCATCCAAACAAAAGTACACTCTAGAGTTTTTCATTTTCATGTAACAATGTCATATTTTAAGCTGACTGAGATGTATTTGATGCTCCTAAAGTATACAATTAGCATTTAGTTAAGTTGCACTTAACCATATGTAAAAATGTACATAAGTATGTGTATAAACTTCCTCTAGACTTACAGCGGACAAGCATTATGGACAGTAGATGTTTTGTCTTGCTACCAACTCACTAATCTTATATTTCCTACCCATCGTACCATTTTAGATATGACTAACATACTTGTCGATTCCATAGTCCTGTAAAACTGATATCTAATAATAATATATATCACTCCCAAGTCCTAACTGAAAAAGTGTGCGACAAAACATGCTAAGGAGATAATATAATTAAATTCAGATATGTTCAATCATAGCTAATTGTTTATTCTGTTACAATGGAAACATGTTACAATGGAAACATGTTACAGTGGAAACATGAAGTTGAAGTTAATTTTAGTTTACATTCTCATCTAACCAATGTCCTCATCTTAACAAAAGCAAGTACATTAATAGATTAATTTATTAAGTTATTTGAATATACATTGTGCTACATATAGAACCATTTAACGTGTCATAACACCTGACTTATGCATATATAAGTTTAAAAGTTTTTGTGTATTGGAACCAATGGACGTAATCACTAAAACTTTTAACCTAAATTGATCTATATTTATGTACAAAAGATATCACATCTGCTAATTCCTACAATAAAGCTTGTGATTAGCAAAAGGTCAAAGATGTGAGACTATTGGTTGTCATCTATGTAGTGAAATATATCTTAGGATTTAGGTATGTTATGCTCAGTTATATGCCAAAGACATCACTTGATTTAGACGAGCCTTCGTCTAAAATAGTAGCAAGTATTTATGATATTGTCAACTAAATGTCGTTCATGGCTCTCTTAACGGGTTTCTTAATGTTCTGTGGGACAATTTTGGTTATTGCAACAAATGGCGATGTAGCAATGCAAACGTAATATATGGCTCCGGAGGTATGATTTCGATTATAATTTGTTAACTCCAACACATGTTATAGTTCCGACACTAATGAATTTGTGATGATTGTAGGTTTTAAGCAGAAAGACATACTCACATAAATGTGATGTTTATGCATTTGGGATTTGCTTGTGGGAGATACAATGTTGTGACATGGGGTATACATATGATTTAAAACTGATGGAATACGGTACTACACAGTATTATGGTTGTTTCAGTATTCAACTTCACTTGAAGTAAGATGGTCAAACATAAAAGAACGACTCTAAACAATGTCACAAGTTGAGTTGTTTCTCCACATGCCAGTTTTCTCGCATGGCCAATTATATGTTTCTGTCTCAAAAGTCAAAAGTCAAGAGCAAAAAGGGATTGAAGATTATTTTACACACCTGAATTAAATAAGAGGTAACAAAACTACACAACAGTTTACCAACAACACATTAGTTTACAAAGAAGTTGTTATTATCTTATTTGAACTGACACAACAGTATACGTTGCTTTAACAGGACGATTTTATTAACTTTTTATCATTCTTTTTATATCGGATGAATAACTACATTTCTGTTTATTTGTTTTTGGTGGCATTGAATAAATAATTTGTAGTTTATAATAGCCACACCCTTTACTACACATATTTGATAACTAACGCGATATACCACAAACACGAGCGCGCAGCCCATCGTGGGCACGTGTGCTTTATGGCAACACGAGTGTAGTGTGTGATATTTAACTATATATAGTACATATAATAGAGATATATATAGAGCATATATTCTGTCTGTCATCTTTATGTACAAAGATCTGCTCACATATAAGTATACATAAATATAATTGCTATTACCAACGAAATTATTCTCTCACACCCCTATCTATAATTATTGTCCACAACACAAGCACCTAACAGATGCCCCTTGATACCCATAGGCTCAGCACAACACCGCCCGCAAGAGACCTATAAGACCAATTTCCACAACACGCACTACATGCCCCTTGATACCTGAGGAGCACACGTCCCGTCAGAGACCTAAAAGACATTCAAGGTCTTCAGTCTAGGCACGCATCTCATGCTCCCTGATACTTGAAGAACTCACGTCTCATTAAAGGATTGAAAATAAACCTATGCCGTCAGACAAGGGGCGCACTACATGCTCCCTGATGACTAAAAAGACATATTATCAAAAGCTCTGCGGAAAGACTAGTCGTCGAGAAAAATCCAAACCCTTAGGTTGGGTATGCATCACATGCTCCCTAATAACTGAGGAAAGCGTCCCATCAAAGACCAAAAAGGATGTACACATCCCAAGGACACATACACATTACACACTCCCTGACGCCCGGAATAAAGGCCCCGTCAGGGCTTAACACCTCGAACCAAGGACACATTGCATGATCCCCGAACCTAAGGAGATATCGTCTCGTTAAAGACTCGAAAGGAAGCCCAAGTCCTCAGACCAGGGACACATTGCATGATCCTCGATAATTACGGAAAGGAACGTCTCATCAGCGACACGAATAAACGAACTATATCACCATGACAAGAGTCCATCAACATATTTTCCTGACAATCTTTATACTAATGGACTGGGGGACTTATAGCGTATGGGACATCCAACTCAACTAGCTAAGGACCATACACTCGAAAGAGACCATGACAAAGTCCAAACGAGGCCATAGGATCGACACAACCTGCTTGGGAACCACCTTCCCACACCAGGCACCAACAAAGGTGGGCCTGGCAAATACGTCCAAGCAGCCACTAGGCTGGGTTCGACACAGCCCACCTAGGAACCACCTCATTCGACAGTGAGGGCACTCCACATGTCCTCTTTGTCTCCTCCCTCGAATGTCCACCACGTGGACCATTCTAAACCCTTAGATCATATCTAAGGAGACGCACGTAAACCTAGGAACGTCCCTATAAATACAAGGTCATCTCCCCATAATGGCCAAACTAAGTAGGTCCATTTCTCTCCAGGAGAAACTACTCTAGCTAACCACAACCGCCTTCTTTATTCTCTATTTGAGAATAGACGAACACCCTTGATAGTCATCGTGAGTGTTACCCTGACTCTTGACTTCGGTCATACCTCGAGGTCCTTATCGAACGTGAGAAACTACCCCTAGTACGTACCATACATAAACAATATCAATATGTATTTAATGATGATATCGTACTATGTGTGTTTGACATACATTAGAGCAATAGGACCATATCTCCTCAATTTGGCCCCACGGGGTACCACGTCAGCTTCTCACTCCCACTTAAAAATACCCCTTCACTCATAATATACATTTAACCTCCTCATTTAGGCCCCGCACACTCCCATTTAATTAAAATATATTTTTTTATTTTGTCTTTTTCTGGCTCACTTCCCTGGCGAGAAGATAAATGAGGAGAAGTGAGGAGGTGGGTTAATGTGGTGGCTAGCAAACGAAGAGGAGAGAGAGGGTGCCACGTAGGAACGACGAGCCCTCTCTCTTCACCATACCGTTCGCTTTAGTGTGTGTCTATTTGTACTTGTGTATATGTAAGAAAAAGGATTATTAGGCACACATTAACAACAAAATTAAAAAAGTAGATAAACACGACTTTTTTACGTATAACAAGTTTGTTGGTACGAATTAGCGAAACTCAAATATAAACGTTTAAAAACCGAATAAATTGAACCGCAACCGGAAAAAACCTAAAAAAAACGAACAAACTAAAACCGATCAGTTTCAACTGAATATTTTGATTCAGTTTTGAATTTGATAAAAACCGACTCAAATCGAAGCGCACTCACTCTGCTCGCAACGCAACCGGATACTCTCTAAGTCGTTATTTAGAGCATCAGGTGTCGTAACACGGTAACACCATTTTTTGGGTGCCACATAAGCGCCACATCAGCATAACACCAACACCAACACCAACACCACTCCCCTAATCATAACACCAAATAACACCACTCATATCTTTATTTTCATAAAACCCCCTAAACAATTATTTCATTCTTTTAACAAACTAACCATTTCATTCATAAAATTCAAATACACATTACAATACTAAAAAAAACACACATTAAAAAACAATACCGAAATTAAAAAAAAATAAAAAAATACGCCCCGGCGACTAATCTTCTTCCGATGCTTCTTCAACTTCGCGCCAAATATGGTTCATAAGGTTTTGTTGGAGACTAATATGCGTATCTTTGTCTCTTAATTCTTTTGCTTTACGACGTTGGGTTTGACATCGATCGATCCACACTGTTTGCAGTGACCTTGCAGGATTAGAATACACATGTTTCCAGTCAACAACCGACATATTTTGATCTTCTAAAATCATGTTATGCATTATGATACCAGCATACATGATTCTACGTAATGTGTTGACTTCGTATGCACGGGCCGGTTGTTGAATAAGTCCCCAACGTCCTTGGAGAACACCGAAAGCACGTTCGACATCTTTCCGTGCACTTTCTTGACGCTGTTTAAAGTACGTATGCTTCGGATCAGTTGCAACCGTGAATGATTTGACGAAACTTGCCCACTCCGGGTAAATTCCATCAGCCAAGTAATACCCATTACGATACTGAACTCCGTTTACCACATACGGAACCACAGGGGCTAAGTCATCTAATAGGTCGTCGAATAACGGAGAATTATCTAAAACATTAATATCGTTATTCGCACCCGCCATCCCATAAAACGCATGCCAAATCCACAGATCTTGCGAAGCTACAGCTTCAAGCATTATAGTAGGGTATTTTTTATCACCCCTACCGTATTGACCTTGCCATGACACTGGACAATTTTTCCATTCCCAGTGCATACAATCAATACTTCCAAGCATTCCCGGAAAACCATGAACATTGTTATGCTTTTGTTGTATTTTTACAACGTCTTCAAGTGTTGGCTTTCTTAAATACTTCGGCATATACAATTCTATGATGCACATATTAAAGAAAAATAGAGCATCTCGTGCAGTATGCTCACTCATTTGCAAATATTCATCAAACGCGTCGGGTGTGCTGCCGTATGCCATTTGGCGTATGGCAGCTGTGCACTTCATAAGAGCACTAATACTCATTCGACCCGTACAATCGAGTCGAGATTTGAAGAAATGAAAATGTTGTGGGAGAGGATCGGCCGTATAACTTGAAATGCCATTGACAATTTTTAGAAAAAGTTTACGGCTCATACGAAATCTTCTCCGAAAATAGTATAACGGATACTTACAATGATCATCAAAATAATCAGCACGTAGACGTCTTTCGGCATCTTCACGGTCACGGAAGATCGGTGTACGGGTCAATCGTGGTTGAGCTTCTTGTTGTATTAGCCATTCGTGATACTCGACAGCTTTTTGTAAATAGAATGCGTCGGTTTCCTCATCGATATCAAAAACGGTTCGATTTTGATTCATTGTGAAAGAGTTTGTAGTGTTTTTTGTTGTAAATGTATGTTTTTTTTTGTGAGAAAATAATATAATGGTATTGAAAGTAATTATAATGAATTGTGTGAGGGGGGTAAAATGATTTTTTTTTTTAAATATAGCCGTTAGGGGCTGTTTTGTAAATTTTTTTAATTTTTTTTAATAAAATTAGCCGTTAGGGGGTGTTTGGTAACTTTTTAAAAATAAAGGGGAAAATTAAAACTAGTATATAGCCGTTTAGGGGGGGTAAATGGATTTTTTTTTTTTTTAAATCAACCCCAACGTGCGTGGGCCGGCCAACGCCGTTGGGCAACGCCGCCTAGCAGTGTAGTAACCCCGGGCAACGCCGGCCAACGCCGTTGCCGGCGTTAGTACACCTAAGGCTCTTAGATAAGAAAATAAAATATCAAATTAACTAGCATGGCAAACTTTTCCCACTATCTATTAAAAGAGTTGACCATATAATAATTGGAAAGTTGCCGATGATGGCGCAACAATGTATGCAAGGAAATAAAAGTGTCAACTTTTTAGGGATAATTACGTTGTGTTTTTCTCTAATTAATGGTAATCAATCAAATGTGCCAGAAATGTATTACTAATTTTGTGAGGATTTAGAGGCAAATTAACTATGTGGTTTCCAAATCTTCAAAATGTATTTAGGTATCATCAAACTTGTTATTTTGTTTCTTAACGATTAACAAAATTCTAAGATAAATCATTACTAGAGTATACATGTGTTGCGGCAACGACAAAAATGTAATTAATTTTCTTAGCGAGCAACTTTTTTCGGTTTTGCATTATTTGTGCTAAAAAGTTTACTAATAATGAGAATTTAGGTTCAAGATAGTAAGAGATAGTAATGCACTATATATTTTTTGTGCTAATAAGTTTACAGATAGTGAGAAATTTAAGTTCAGACAACATTAACAGATAGCAGTGCACTATTTTATGTAAAAGAACATATAAAGTCAGAGAATGACTAAGACAACATAAGTATCAATGACGTGTCAAGATCACTTGTTTAATCAAAACAAATATAAAAAAAAGTATATTTGATTAGACAGTAATCTTGCCACAATATTGTATATATTTGTTTAAATTTTTTTTATAGACATAACATTCTCTTTTTAAAAATAAAAATAAAACTTTACCGTAAAATGGTAACCATTGACTACGCTGATCCTTTTTTATTGAAAAAGCCGAGCTTTCAATAAAAAGAAAAGCCTCCAAGAAAGAGGCCTAAACTGATACAAAAGGGATCCAAGAGGACCAGGAGAAAACCCAAACAAAAAACAAAGACAACCCATGAGAATAAAAGAGCAGAACTGTTACATAATTTTCAAGATATCAAAAGGTCTCGCAATCTAACAACTCCAGTTAGCTTTATGAGATTTATTACGGCCTTCAATCCAAACTTTAGCTAACTTCTGTATACATACTAAAACAGAAGGGAGTTTTTTAAGCAAAATATAATTAAACTTATAAATGTCTATAAGATTCTCAATGTCATATTAGAATGCCCATTTATATTAGTTTCTCAATTCATAAAATTATTTTCACTAAATTTAAAATTGTTAAAATAAATTCATATGTATCAATTATTTTTTGTTTTCATTTTTGGTTGCTATAAAAAAAATTTCAAAGTTAATTTATAAAATATTTTATTTCATATTATCATAACTTAATTTATAAACCTGTCATTATGTAGCAAATCCAAAATCTTTTAAAATCCTCAAAAAGAATCTTTGACAAAATATACACGATTTACTTTCCAAAACAAAAATAAAATCTATGTAATGAATAATATTATTGTGCATTTATTATTCTATTACATGCCTTTGTAGTTTGTACAACTTACTTAAACCTTAACTAACCATCTAGCAAATATATAAATTTTTTTAAAATCATAAACATATACCAAAAAATGAAACAAAATAAAATAATTCTATTTTTATGCTTTATTTGGAGTCACGTCCTGAAGACTTTCACACTCATCCCTGTCTTTCTCTCTCTCTCTCTCTAGATATGCTCATGATTGTGAAACTGGAAAAGGGTTCAGTTTAGATTACACGGTCAGTTAGTTCTTAAGACATAACTGTGTGTTTTCACTGTGTGAGAGAGAAAAAAAGATGGTGAATCCACTCTCACTTCACATCTTCATTCTTGTTCTCCTTGCAGCTTTCACACCTTCTTACCAAGGTTACATTCTTATTTTTATTTATATGTCATGTTGAATCTTTAAGGTTAATGCTACTTGTTTATATGTTGAGTTTACTAGATTAGTAGTTTTGGTTTTAATTTTGATCTATATTTGGCTTTTTGATCTGATCTTTTTTTGTTATTGAGATCAAATGCAAATTGTAATGTTTTAGACTTTTTAATCACAACTATACATTTAGTGTATATGGTATCAAGAAAGCTTAGATTGATTTGGGTTTTGACCGGTTTGAACTAAATGAAGTTAAAAAGTTGCTTACTTTGGTTTGTGTTTTGCATTTCTTGATTGTGGTAAGTACTAATGTACTATTTGTTTTATGATGAATGCAGCACCGTATGCTTTGAGAATAAGCTGTGGAGCCCGCAACGACGTCCACACACCACCAACGAATACATTGTGGTATAGGGATTATGGATATAGTGGTGGGTACTTTACAAATGCAACCCGTCCAAGTTTTATCACTCCACCACTTACTACACTGCGTTATTTCCCTTTATCCGAGGGTCCGGAAAATTGCTACCATATAGAGAGAATACCTCATGGGCACTATTCAGTTAGGATCTTTTTTGGGCTAGTTAAGGATCCCACTTTCGATAACGAGCCTTTATTTGATGTATCGGTTGAAGGAACCTTAGTTTACTCATTGTCGTCCGGTTGGAGTAATCATGATGACGAGCAAGCTTTTGTTGAGGCACTTGTGTTTCTTGAAGATGGAACTGCAACAATATGTTTCCATAGTACTGGTCATGGTGATCCTGCTGTGATTTCTATAGAAATTCTACAAGTTGGTAATCACGCATATTACTTTGGGCCCGAGTGGGGCCGAGGAACGATTCTAAGGACTCATAAAAGACTTAGTTGTGGTGCTAAGGCTCCAAAATTTGATGTCGATTATAGTGGGAACCATTGGGGTGGAGACCGGTTTTGGAATTCTATTAGTACATTTGGTCAAAATTCTGATGAACCGTTGACTACAAAAAATGCTATTAAGTTATCCTCTAATGCACCAAATTATTACCCCGAAGCACTTTATCAAACTGGGCTTATTAGCACTGATAATGAGCCTGATTTAACTTACACATTGGATGTTGATCCAAATAGAAATTATTCTGTTTGGTTGCATTTTGCGGAGATTGATCCTTTGGTCAAAGGGGCCGGAGAACGGGCATTTGACATTCTAATTAATGGTGATACCGTATTTCAAGAAATTGATGTTGCTAATATGAGTGGAGGTGTAAATAGTGCTCTTGTGCTGAACGCGACAGTTGCTGTTAGTGGGAGGAGTTTGACAATAACTATGCATCCTGTTAAAGGAAGTCATGCCATAATCAGCGCCATAGAGATATTTGAAATTGTTAGAACTGAGGCCAAAACTTTGATTGAGGAAGGTACATTTTTATACAATCTTGCTCTTTATTTCCTCAATGATTTTGTGAATCTTTTTGTTTTGTTTCCATCTCTATTTTGTACAAATGAATGGTCGAAAAGTTGGTCAAACTGTATTCATGCATTATTATGTTTCTTGTTTGAAAGTAAGGATTGAGAGTAATCGAATTTTAAGCCTTTCAAACCGTGTGACATATCCTCGAGATTTCAACAGATTGTTTTTTATAAGAAAAAAATTCTGGAATAATGTTACATGTTTATTGAAGTCTTCAAAGGCCAGTAAACTAATTGTCTTCTAGTAGTATCCAACGTACGATGCCGTTTTTAAAACAAAGGATCCAGCCTACAATAATGTTGCTGAAAAACTAATATTGAACTTTGATGATAGCACATGAACCAGAAAATTTATCAGAAGTACTCGAAACTAAATGTTTCCCTATAATATTTATGGCGGCCTTATAAAACTTACAAATCCCCTCTTTCAATTGAGAGCGTATAAGTGGATCAATGGATGAAGCTGATAGTGGACTAGTGGGAATGGCTTTTGTGTTTTATGATAGAGGCTATACGTTAGTGCTATTACCAAAATACATCATAATTTTGTGCAACATATTATTTAAAATTCAATATGGCTATCTAGGAGATCTTGGCTTTAATACTAAATAGATTAATAAGATCTTGTTAGCGAGAGAAACAGCTGGCAGTATTATAATATTGAAGCTTAAAATGGCAGAGTGGTGTTTACTTTGGGAATGACGTAATTAAATTATCGTCCTGACTATGAGTTTTAAATTTCATGAAAGCGCCTGTTGGTTGTATTCTATTGTCACCTATGAATTTGAATGCAAGTGTCCGGAGCCCCTGGTCCCTTGTGAAGCATAATTACAAACTGAAAACTCAGATCATATGGTTGTCAGATGTATTTTCCTTTTCCTATGATTTCTTCAGTCTTGTAGATATTCACTTATCACCCTCAGTTCAATCAACTGTTGATGATGATATGGAGGGTGGTGGCTGTTTGTCAATCGGGATAGTATAGGTGATTCAAGATGTTAAATGGTGCCATTTCATGTTTGGTTTAAAACCACTATTTGCTTGAATATATAGATTCATTGGTACTTGTACACAAAATGTGGTGGAAGACTTCGTTACTTCTGGCTCTCACTTACATTCATAGACTCCAGCTGCAGTTACTAGCTATTTGTTTGTTTCAACAAGTTGTCAAAATGGTGAGAGAGTCATCATTTACAACGGTTATATACGTATGTCAACATCTAGCATGCCCTAAACTAGTAGGATTCTTCCATTGCAGTATGTGAAGTTTGTAAATGACAATAACGCAAATATATTAGAAACAAGATAGTATACTTCATGCATATAGTCACACACTACTTTCAGCTTTACCTTTGAGAAACTGTTGCTATACATTTTTGTACTGGATGCAACCTAAACTTTGATGAACACCGGAAACCTAATGCAACCTCAAGGGTTGTCTCCGGGAGCATCATTTTGAAGCTCAGTTTAGCTCTTCAAAGTTCAAACCCTTCATCTAGCCAATTAGATCCTGTATATTTAAGCACTAGTGATGACAAACTAAACAATTAGTCTGCTGAGTATTGTTTATTTAAGCACTAGTGAACTTCCTATCCTGCTGTTTTTTTGGTTTGCACTATTTTGACTATTTGGTAATTGAGTAGTAATTTTTAACTATAATGGAATTTAAAGCCTCGAAAAGGAAATTATATGATGTATTTACTTTATTTTACTTGTAGTAAAAGCACTGCAAAAGTTGAAGAGTGCATTGGGTCTTCCTCTTCGTTTTGGATGGAACGGTGATCCATGTGTTCCACAACAGCATCCATGGAGTGGAGTAGACTGTCAATTTGATAGTGTCAAAGTTAAATGGTTCATTGATGGACTGTAAGTTCTGCGTTCACCTGACCATATTCTGATATGATTGCTTATATTGATGTGTGTGGAAATCTGCAACAATATAAAATTTATAAAATCAACCCATACTAGATAGAGCAAGTTGGATAGTCTCTACAAGGGACGATTCATATATTAAAAGATTTTTGTGAGTATTTATGCTGTTATGCAGATCGATGATTTTCATAAAACATAAAAAGCCGTTATATAAGAATGAGTTATGATTTCATTTAAAATGAAATATGCGGTTTTGACCACTTTGGTTTTAACATCTCTCCACTTGTTTTCCCTTTGTGAGTTTAGTGGTTAATTTGGACATACATGGTCACACTATATAAGAGTGGTTTTGCTGCAGGCATTGTCTGCGTGTTTAGATGTACTTCCATTATACTTGAATTAAAAAATCATCTTTGGAGTAAACTTTAATTAACACAATAAAATCATTGTTACCGTTATAAAATTTTGAATTTGCCAGCAATTGATCCATGATCAACATCGTTCTCACTGTGGGTCCGTAGACATGATATATATATACTAGACTATCTTGATTGTCTGATGACAGCATAGTCTTCACTCTTCAGGCTAGAACATGATATATATATATATATATATATATACTAGACCATCTTGATCGTCTGATGACAGCATATTCTTCAGGCTACACCATCTTGATAATACTTGATTGTTTAAGTGCTTTCTTCTTGCAAAAAATTGTTGTCATATAGGTACACAAATAAAGTAATCAAAGAACTCTTTCCATTCATTAATGTATGTTTAAACCTCCAATGAAAATTCTTGTGATAACAAAAACAAAAAATGCATTAAACTTTTGGTCAATGTTCTGGATTTATGAATGCTTAGAACCCTCTCGAACCGGAAGAATGTATATGTACCCAAGTGTATCTAGAAATCGGTTTCTTTCGTTTTGCTAAATATGATGGTATATATTTTTTTGTAATTTATGAACAATTCTAACCCTGTAATTACTTTGTGATATCAGAGGTCTTGATAACCAAGGTCTAAGAGGATCCTTACCTGATGACATATCCAAACTGAGTCATCTACAAATTATGTAAGTTTAGCATATGATGCATAAGCACTTAATCTGTTTTGTACATTTTACATATATAAGCTTTTCTTCTATCCACCATAACCAGGTTCAAAGGCTTACATACAGCATTTCCATCCTTAATTGTCGCTAGTTTTTCCTTACTTAAAAAGCACATGTTTGGTACATTCACCATCCAACTTCGTATGATGTCTCTTGTGGCATTTGCAGGAACCTGAGTGAAAATAGCATCCAGGGGAACATTCCATCTTCACTTGGAAAAATTTCAAGTCTAGAAGTATTGTGAGTATACTTCACTAGAAATATAACCTGTTCAGACATGTTTGTTTTCCTAGCAGCTTCTTTATCAAGACAACAATATTTATTTGCAGAACCTGGTTTTCTTGTAGTCAACAATGATGCTACTAGTGTCTTTTGAATGTCTTGGTTCTAATCTTTGTATATGCAAACATACAAAAATCAAGATGTACTGTGCATGCAGTTTTTAGCATACCTAAAAAAAATTCAGCACAATAGGACTTCTATTGTATTGCTACTTGTGAATGTTTCCGATTTGTTCAAATTATAGATTTTATACTTTTAAGATTTGCATTTCTTACTTGAAAAATTAATTATATTAATCATGAAAAGGAAGAAAATTAATCATGTTCTGATTTCAGTCAACTTATCTAAATGTAAAAGCCAATTGTAGACTTAGTACATTTTCGGAGTGGCTTTGGCTACATACTATGTGATGACGAAGAGATACTAATCGGTCTCATCAAAATATAACTAGTCCTAATAAGTGGTTAAATAACCAAGAACTTGTTTTTGTCATACCTGAAGCTGTACTTTTCAGCTATTTAGCTTAAAGAACTACTTGGTTAATGTGTTGTTTGAACCTGAATGTGCATTGCAGGGACCTCTCGTACAATTTCTTCAATGGTACCATTCCTGAAAGCCTTGGGGGTTTAACATCAGTTCGGATACTGTAAGATGCTTGCTCTTTTTTCTTGTTTTCGCATGCAAAAAGCAGAAGTGTGCCTTTTTGGACTATAAATGCGTGTATTTCACAATAATCAGTGCTAGCAAACAGTAGTATCTTTTTTTTACATAGGACAAATTTTTCCTCTCCTGCTAATCAAGTTTTACTTTATCGTATGTCACATTATGTTGCAGGAATCTCAATGGCAACTCCCTTTCTGGAAGAGTCCCAGCTGCACTAGGAGGAAGACTCTTACACAGAGCAAGCTTCAAGTTAGTTTTTAGTTCTCACTAATGTTGCTGAAGTTATATTAGACCATAATCGGTCATTATTACTGAAGTTATATTAGACCATAATCGGTCATTATTTCTGCCTATCAAATATAGCATTTACATGTACAGTTTTACTGATAATGACAGTCTATAATCTTTATTCCAAATTTGGTCATTATTTTTGTTATCTATAGATGATAGATTTCTCAAAGTTTTATGTTTGATATTAAATTGCTTTTCCAAAAAGAACATAATGTATATCTCCATTTTCAGAATGATGGTACTAATGGGATTTTACAACTTTTCTGTAACGGTTAAGCATTTTCATGATGTTAAATGAATATGCTCAAATATTGATTTTGGATGTGTACAGTTTTACTGATAATGACGTTCTTTACTGGATACCTGGACTACCAACTTGCGGGCCTCACCTTTTTGCTGGTGCAAAGATTGGGATCGCCTTAGGAGCATGTGCAGGACTTCTTCTGGTTGCTACTTGCTTGACATGCTGGTGGAAAAGGCGTCAGAACATCCTCCGAGCTCAGCAAATTGCAGGTAAAATATATTCACATTATCAAGTTCTAATACTTTATCCCATATAACAGCTATGTTTTACACATGCGTGATCGGACGTACTATGTTATGGCTAGTACTCATCCCTTTATACATTAAATACACAAAATTGCAAGAGTTCTGTTTCTGAAATGCATGAAATGATTTTTTATATTAAAACCACAAATCATGCCGTTATTGATCTTGGCTTAATTTTTTTTATCTTATATTGAAAGAGATGATTGCTAGCAAACACTTATATTAATCCACATATAGAGTTGACATCGCTTGGAACTATGGAAGCAACGCAAACTAAATTAATGGCGTGGGGACATGATCCCTACATCCCCTATATTCATTTTCGCCATTCTCAATCCAAGTTACACTCTACTGTCAATTTAGTGCTGCTTGTCAAACGTATTGGTATTAAAAGAAGTTAGTCACTACTGTTTGGGAATAAGAATGATTTGTACTGCCAGTGTATACTTTATGCTGCTAATGCAAGACTTAATGCTGCCAGTAGTAATCTCGTAAGTTAATGCTGCTATTGATACTACTGCTATTGGGTTTAAAAGAAGGAGTTAGTGCTGCCAAGTATACTTTATGCTGCTAATGCAAGACTTAATGTCACTAATACTAATTTTAGTAACCTGATTTTTAATACAAGTAACATATTAAGGTCTTTGTTGTGTATAATTTTCCATTTCTTAAGTCTCATGGTAACATCAGACATACATATTTGTGATAACTAATATTGTTTAGGGTGATCACTATTTGCTGACCAACACCAAAGTGCTATTCCACAAGCAAACGTAGAGGTACATCTTTCATATGCTTTTGGCTCTGATCTATTGTTGGCGCATACCAATCATACTAGAAAACTTTCAGATTTGTGAGTAAGTCCAACTGATAAAGAGGTTTACACATCTGTATTGATAAAGAGGTTTACACATCCTGTTAATATCCCGAAAGTAAGCACCATATCTTGTAAAACAACTTCTATATCTTTCATATTCTTAGTTGTGATCATGCTTATTTATGATGGTTAAATGCAGCCACCACTGAATATCATTAGTGTAAAACCCCGTATTTAAGTTCACTACTTAACCCGAGCTTTACTTTTATTTTCTAACTTTGATAGAATTTATCTTATTACTTTTAGTCAATTTTATTAA
>BQNB010070424.1:0-33125 GCA_026074375.1 Tanacetum coccineum
TATGAAACTTCATCCAACTTGTGTTGTTGCTTGACAATTGTGACAAATCTTGACCATTCTGGTTGAAGTTGTTGAAGAAATTAAACATTGACTTGCATCATAGCAACTGTTTGTAGAATCTTGTGTAGTAAGACTCAATTGTTTCTCCATCGTGAGAGGTGAATTGACCAAACTCCCAAAATAAGTTTGTCTTGACATCTTGAATATTGAATGATTCACCTTGTTGTAGCCTTTCGATGGCTTCCCACATGTTAACTCAAATGGTAGTGTGATTGGTTTGGCTATCTCTTTGCCTTTGTATCTTGTAGTTGCATGAGATCTGGTTGGAAGTGAAGCTTTTGATGTTGGTGCATATGATTTGTGAGGTTTTGATGTTTGATAATAAGGATCTTGAAGTGTTTGAGCAGTAGCAACAAGTGCTAATGGGTTAGCATTCTTGGCCATTCTTTCAGCACGGAGTTCATTAACTTCCTTTTGGTATTGTTTCAGAATGTCAAAGAGCTTATGGTATGAAACTTCATCCAACTTGTGTTGTTGCTTCACAATTGTGACAAATCTTGACCATTCTGGTTGAAGTTGTTGAAGAAATTGAACATTGACTTGCATCGTTGCAACTGTCAAATTGTTTCTGATCATTTCATTCATCATTTTGTAGAATCTTGTGTAGTAAGACTCAATTGTTTCTCCATCGTGAGAGGTGAATTGACCAAACTCCCAAAATAAGTTTGTCTTGACATCTTGAATATTGAGTGATTCACCTTGTTGTAGCCTTTCGATGGCTTCCCACATTTCTTGAGCTGTCTGACATGCATCAACAGTTGAGTATATTTCATCTCCAATTCCAGTCAATATCAAATGAATCGCTTCTTTTTCTGATTCAAAATGAGCTCTGTTCTCAGGAGTCATATTCGTAACAGTCTCGACTGTTGTTTGTTCAGGAACTGCTGGAGAATCCTCTGTTGCAGGAACAGCTGGTGTTGTGACAATCGTTGGAGTGTAAGGACCTTTAAGAATGCACTTCCGTAAGGCATCACCATTTGGTCTTGTATCAATGTATCGTAAGAACCGTGATCGCCATTGTGCATATCGTCCTGTTGCAAGCATTGGTGGACGATCCCTTGAACCTGCTGCCATTATGTTGTTATGCATTTGACTGTCGGTTGTGGAAGTTACAATTGGAGTTGTCATGATGAATGATTAAAGAATTATGAAGTGAAAAATGATTGAAGGATCTTAAGTGTTATGAAGTGTTGATTGGATTGTGGTTTTAATTGAAAGTAATTAATTTCCACGGGATTTTACAAGTCAAAGATTTAAACCGAGAAATTGAGTTCTTTCGCGGGATTTTACAAAATCGAGAGAAAACCGTGAAAAGTTAATTGTTGTTGTTAAAGTTTGTTGATTATGTTCTTGTAGTCCGAATTAAAGTCCAAAGTCCTCGTATTTAGTCCATGAAGTTTGTTTGTCTTGATGTGATGTTTTGATTAAACGGTGATTAATATATATTCCCAAATTCGGTCAAATACCACCTGATGCGCGGATCGACCTTCGCGGTAAGGTCGAATTTTTTTTTCGGGAAATTAGGGTTTCAAAACATGGGTTTTCAATGGACAAAACGCAATGACTTTAGTCAAAACGCAACTATCTTTGATCAAAACGCAGTCACTTTTCTTGATCAAAACGCAACGTCTTCTTTGATCAAAACGCAATGTTCTTTGATCAAAACGCAGTGTATAAAAAATTTGGGCAGAGTAACGTTTAGTCAAAACGCAATGATGGTCTTCAAAACGCAACCTGTAGACAAAACGCAACGAGCAAAACGCAATGAACTTGATCAAAACGCAACGAGTCAAAACGCAATGAACTTGATCAAAACGCAACGAGTCAAAACGCAATGTTTTTGATCAAAACGCAATGAACTTGGTCAAAACGCAACAAGTACAAATGTCACTTTCAAGTACAGTACTTTTTGTCTCTTATACAAAACGCAGTCACCTTTTACTCAAAACGCAACGACGAATTGTTTCAAAACGCAATGACGAAAAAACTTTAATCTAGCTCGATTTCACCCTTTTAGCCACGAAATAAATTGTAGAACCTCACTAAACGATACAAGGGTTTGTTTTAAGCACAAAAGTACACAACTTTAACACCTTAACCACGAAAATCAAATCAAACCATGGTTTTTCTTGTTTTTACTTGTTCGAACCAAAAAAAACAAAAGAAATACACGAATTTTGATTTTTAAACCACAAATCAAACACTAAACACCCGAGGCTCTGATACCAAATGTCGGTAACCCTTAATCACTTCACTTCATTATATGTAGCTCGAATTCAAGAAGAAAAGAGAAGGAAAATGGAAGAAATTTAGAGAGAGAAACTAGAGAGAGAAAAATGGTTAATTTACTTGCAAATGGAATTCTTACAAATGAACCAACACCCTCTCCTTCCTTGGAGAGGGGTATTTATAGTGAAGACTAAAAGGCTTGCATGCCTTTAGTAATTCTACGGGTCGGGCTCGGGTTTACTTGGGCTTTCGCCCGATACACGTGACCGATTAGATTACAAATAAGAGCCCGTTTACCCGTCTAGCCTAATACAACGTATATTAATTTAGTGACCGAGACCTAATATAATTATGAACGAACTTCTATTGTTCGACTTAATATTTTGAGGCTAACATGTACTTTTACCCATTTACGCTTGCAACATGCATAGGCCCACAAAGATCCATGTGCAAAAGATATAGTTTTTCTTGCTTGGTGTATTCAGATTTAGGTTTATGTGATTGCTTCTTGCTTTTGCCCATAGCACATGCAGAACACAAATGGTCCTTTTTAAATTTAAGTCTGGGAAGACCACGTACTAGACCATTTCTAGCCAGGTGATTAAGAGCACCAAAGTTCAAATGAGACAAACGTCGATGCCATAACCATGACTTAGTCTTTGTGGCTTTTGACAAGAGACATATAGGAGAAGACGCCATCATATCCCCAATGGACAGAGAATACAGGTTGGTTCCTCGAGATCTTGAGAGTAAGTCAACGCCTTCTAGATTACTAACTAAGCATGTGTGTTTTCTGAAAGCTACTTCAAGATCTGAGTCGTAGAATTGACCAACTGAGAATAGATTGTGTCCTAGTCCTTCTACATAATACACCTTGGAAATTGTGACATTCCCTATCTGATAATCACCATACCCCATTATCTTCGCAACTTGGTCGTTACTAAGAGCAATGACTTCATCCTTTACATGTAATCAACCTCTTGACATCTCTTAAAAGTACAAATTGTAGAACACAAACATAAAAAAATAATAAAATTAAGTTCTATATAAATAAAAGTTCCACATATAAATGTAAATCGTGAAAAGTTTCATTTGTTGTTAACAACATTAATAATTCATATATACAAGTGCACATTGGTAGGAGGTTGAACCGTTGATTCACTTTTTTGTCTTGTTGCACATGATTCAAAAACTTAAATAGAAAATGTTGTAGGTTTAAGTATTAATCCGTATAAAGTATACCTGCATATTACTTTCAAGATCGCGCCAATTTCGGTGGGTTCATGTATCATCATTCAATTTACCCTTTCCTTTATAACCTTCCCTATAGATCAATTCATGTTTGTAATACTCAGCATGATGCAAAATAAAAACGAGGGTTAAGATTAGAAGATTCATAGGTTAGAATACTCACATTTCTTGATGACGGCAGTGGCTAAAGAATGGTGACATAAGAATAGATAATTTCATATAAATGTTATGGCTTTGAACCACTAGATGGAAGGGGTGTAGGGGTTTTTAAATTGCAAACATATCAGATGGAAATTTTGAGGGATTGAGCCACTCACATTTTTTATTTTTGGGTTTTTAGTTAAGCCCGCCTAAATTGCTACTATTATTTTTGAACTATTTTTAGGCAATAGTGGCATAATTAGAAATAACAAAAAATATCGACTGAGAATTTAATGGCATAAAATCTATACATGACATTAATTCTAGTAAGCTATTATGACATACCTAATTTTGTGCCACTATTAAAAATGTACATTGAAGACACAAAGTGTAAAATGCCACAAAATCATTAATATCTTTAATGACACATAATTATCTATCATAAAAACACACTATAGTGGCACATATATAGTTTGCCACTAAAAACGTGTGTCACTAAATGACAATTTTTTTGTAGTGATTCTATCATAAGCTTGGCAAGAATACACATCTCCACCGCTAAAGCTAAGGAGTAACAAGTTTATAAAGGTAAATATAGGTTCATATGATAAGGTTTAGGGTTGATTACTTTAACTAATCTCTATCGATACCAATATTACAGGAGGGCAATAAAGACCACACATACACACCCGTAACGACGGGATAGACACATGTGACTGCTTACTCCCACCTCGAATAAGCTAAAGAGTAGGAATAATAGAGTAATATAGGGCATGGATCTTCTAATTTTCACTAATAGTAATAAACCAACAAGGTAGCTGAGACATGCATACATGGTCGTAACGACAGAATAGACATGCACGCTCGATCACATCCTCATTCGCGTAAAACCCATGGTTAATGATTAGGAAAGGGAAATAAATTGTTGTTAAATAAAAATTATAAAACAAATAGATTAAGTCTAAAAAATTACAAGTGCTAGACACTTTTTCTAAACGTTACCTGATAAAGACAAACTATTTACTACGTATTGATCATCTTAGTTAAAAAAACAAACTAGTGCATTTCAAGTACACGGTCAACTTCCCAATCATCCATTACTTTACATACTTTACCAAGGCAAGTGCGCGATATCTTCCAATTTATTACAATACGCTATATCGTCAATTTGCATCAACGAATAATCGATCCTTCGTGTAATTCCTTCGGTAGTTGCGAAATGATTATCTTCAAACTTTCCTTCTCTTTTTTGTTGCGATTTTTCTAATTTTTTCGATATTTTTAACACTTTTTTATGAAACTCGGTGTAGTTTCACCATCTTCACGATCATAATAATTCCGGATAATTCCTTTGATAATTCTTTATTCTTTAGACGTACCATTAATTGAGATGGTAGTAAAATACATGAGTTTTGACTATGGTATACATTCCCATTTGCGATGTGCAAATTCTTCCAACCGTACCAAAATAGACACAAGACTCAGGAAATACAAACTTTACACTTTAAGCAACTAGCAACTGTAAAATAAACTTAATCTAACAGGATAGGCTAAGGTGTAAAGGTGTAACGAAACAAATAATTGGTGTAGTTCCTAAAGGATTGGCTCTACGGGTTGTTCTAGGGTTATCTTACTCTTAAAGTAAGAGTAAACAAATGGTTTACACGGGGGTTAATTAACCGGTGTAGTTAGTTAATAAGCAACATGTAAAGGCGATTTAGGTGTAATCATAAAATTTATCAATTTAAACAAGTTATTCCATCTAAATCCATAGTACTTATCACTGCGGTCTTGAATAGATATACCAAGCCAAGTTCTAAAGTCTAAAACATCACCGACACACTCATATTTTGTGGAATTTGGGTAAACATTTGGAAACGTATAAGGTTAAATCCTCACAATATCTAACAAGGGATATTGTGTGCGGGTTATGTATCAAGTAATTTCACAAAAGTATGCTTGAAAAATTTTTAAATTTGAGCATAATTTAAGCATTTTTATGTGAAAAATAGGACAAGTAAACATTCTAATTCCATCCCCTCACTTGAATTATACAATGTCCTCGTTGTATACATAAAACATTAAATACGGGAATTAAAAAAAGAATTAGAATGAGAAACTCCCCTGATATTTGCTCTGTAGATTCTCCATGTTGAGTTTAATTGAGCAAGATTTCGTGTTGAACAGCCGCCTTGAAGTTTCAAGACTCCAACACTTCAAGATCTCCAGATTTATAAATTCTCCACCAATATTCATTGATATTTCTTGTACGAGGTCCTGTATAAAATATAGGAAAAATGTGTGTATTTCTATCTTGGTACCTACGGTTAATTTAAACTAAACTAAACAAACTAAATACGGGTCAGTCTGGTGAATACACTGTATCATGTGCATGAATACGCCGTATTGACAGAACTGACAATAAATTTTTTAAAGTGCATAAAAAGTAAAGACTGATAACGTCCAGACAATCAATACGTTGTATGGTATGGAGCGGATACGCCGTATTGATGTCTGGGAAGACAGACTCGATAAAATTAAATAACATTCCGGGTTGTCTCCTGGGAAGCACTTTTGTTTACAACGAAGTCTTTAAGTTAGACGTTTCTCCTGGTTCTCACTCGGTGCACGTAACCATCCATCCTTCGTCCATCATCCGAAAGATTTCCTGGTAAGCTCGGCACGCCTCATCACTTTTGATTGTAAGATCGTTGTATTCGTTTTCTTTTACGGCAACATATTCTTCTTCATCATTGAACGAATATTTGATCATCTTGTATCTTTTTATTTGGCAAACAAGCACCTCGCGAGTTTCGATACCACATAACTCATGTCCTTCTTCATGAGTTTCGTTTTCATATTCTCCTTCATCATAATCGTGGTAGTAAATCTCATGGCTCTTCCATCTTTTCCAACAATCATTGCTTGATTCATCATCACTGATCAAACCTTCCATGATAGCTTTGTTCCTTAAAGCTTTATCTTTTAGTTCGCTATCTTCCACGCCTCATACCATTCAAGGTCTTGGTAATGGAGCGAGTTTCCAATATGGTAAGCTCTGTGTAAATTTCCTCCATTACAATAACCATCCTCTCTCCAACTACAAGTTGGCCATTCTGAACACCCAATTTTATAGTTGAAAGGCTTGGAAGTATGTTTGACTGGTTTCGGTTCCTTCCATATTCCATTATCAAGCCATGGCTTGTCATACACCTATGGTACATTCTCGTTCCATTCGTTGATCCAATAGTCTTTGTAATCTTCATAGGTTTTAAACCCCATAATATCCTTTGTAAGTAAGTCCGGATCTACTTTGAGAAGGTAATTAAATTCATTGAATGCCAAACAGAGATGTGTCTCGTAGTTAAAAATGTCAGTTTCTATCTTAAAGATTTTGGCAGTTTCTTCCTTATCACTCCAGAATTATTCAAGATTTAAAGATTCATCATCAGATACCTCAATTTCATCACCTCCCATTTTCTAGTAATCCCACAAAGCTCCTTTGGTAAATATCAGATTTACCATACATAGCAGTTTCCTGTTAGCCACTTAGCCACACCTACTAGCTTTTTTCTGCATCAAGCCTGATATAACTCCTCTCCATTAGTATGTTTGGGGTCGGTCATTTTATCATGTAATAAATTCTCGCTAGGAAAGGAAATCTGTCAAATAGCTTAATAACACCGTATCAGTGACACTAAATACGCGTTATTAGAGGACTAGAGTCGGAATACGCTTATTGGGTTTGAAAAAAATTTTTATAATGTCGTATCAATATAATTGAATCGCCGTAATTGAGTATTTGACTCAGAAAGTTACAAGCGATACAGTAACTATGCAGGAAACACTACAAGCACACAATATGCAAAAAATATAAAATGCAAAAAGCAACACACAAATCAAACACACAATATGCAAATCTACACTATACTATAAACTAAAATAATAAAACACTAATAAATAAGAAATTAAAACAACTTCACCTTCGGGCAAACGGCACCAAAACTGATGTGTCGTTGTGTGGTGTTTATTTATGATAGTTCAAGTTTTAAATTTATATTTTGCCGAATTAACCAAATGAACACTATAAACGGGCAGTGTCGGGTCGTGTAGATTCGTGGTAGTAGGGTGTCGATCACTAGAGCGAGAGGGTAATTCCTAATTCTAACAGTCTTTTTAGTTATCTAAGTTAAACCTAAAACCTAATGCAAAAAGGGGGGTTTTTCAGCTGAGAAGACTGGCACAAGGTATTAATTATCTAATCTAAGGTTTTTTTGATGACAAGTTAAAGAAAAAAAAATAACAAAAACAATAAACACACACAAGAAGATAAACAAACTATAGAGGAACGATCAAGAACTAATGTAAGGAAAATATATCAACCATGAATAAATCCGATAAAACGTTGTTTGTGTATTAGTGCACTTGATGGAATTATCTCGAGGCCTATCATTCCTAGACTTAGGTGGTACTTTTCCTAAAAGACCTAGGACACGCTATTTCTGTCACAATTAGAAGTAAACCGCTTTAAGCAAGCATTTATTGATTATAATCTATATTAGGTGATTAATAATGGTGCTCTTACTAAACCCTAGATCATGGAGACTTTACCTACTTACTGCTTAACGGCTCTTTATATACTAGTAGTCCACTGTCCGAGGTCCGTACAATTAGAATAAGAAAGTACTCATTTTACCAATGGTCACCGTACCTTATGGCTATACAAGCTCACTAAACTAAAGGCAAGGATATGTCAAATTTGTGATCACTATGATTATAGATATATAAATTGCTATGAGAGGCTATCCCAGACTCTTAGACTATGCCAAACAACTCCCGAATTGCTGAACTTTAAATATGTTAGGACTAGATTAGTTAAATGATAGGTCACATACTTAAGCACGTAAACAAATATAAATTGATAAACATAAACAACAATCAATGATAAATTAAGCAATCGAGATAAACAAACCAAACATTAGATCTTCAGAAAACATGGTGATACATAAAGTATCAGCCGTAGTCATTGTTAAAATTACACCTCGGGTCTTGATATATGAACGATTAAATTAGAGAAACCATAATCGAACGCGTATTCGGTTTCGCTCGAAGATTACAAGAGTGTTCCTATGATCTTGAGGCTCTTTTCTGACCTTCTAGGTCCTTTAGTTCGCTCCGTGGTCAACTTGGTAGTTTAGGGATTCACTTGCATACCTAAAACTGAGTTTAGGATCGTCTATTTATAGAGTCTGAAAACTTGTCGATACACCGTATCGAGCAATGTGGGATACGTTGTATTGGGGATTTCTTAGAGTAAGGACCATGTTTGATATCTTCCAGAATATTTTATTACTATATTGTGAATACGGCGTATTGATGTCTCCTGGATATGGCGTATTGGGTCTCCAATCCTTCGTGGTTATTTGTGAAGTGTAGGCACGGATACGCCGTATCTTCTTGATGGATACGGCGTATTGATGTAAAACTAGTTTTTCTTCTTCGTTGACCAAGTATTTTTTAATATTACGGCGTATCATTGATGTGGATACGACGTATTCTTCAAAGTCAGACATGGTCTTTTGATTCGTCAAAGTCTTGGATACGTCGTATAGGTCTAGAATAATACGGCGTATTTTCTGTCAGATCAGTAGACTTTCTCGAACTCTTTGTTTATGCTCCAAAATGCGTGCCTTTTAGCATAACTTCACCAAGTACTCCATAATTACTGCAATTCTCAAATACAAACGATTAAGTAACAATTCTTTGCAATAATTATACAAATGGTTAATTACATAGAAGATATAGTTGCTATAAAATATAGAACGTTTTTGATTGTCATCAGTTCTCTATCCAAAGTATAAAATTATGTGTGAAGTAGGATTTGTGAATGGTTAATTACATAAGGAAATTAAAATAGTTTTAGGATAGGCGACAATGAATATTTTGCAATAAGCTAGGGCGAAGATAATAGGCATAACACGTGGTTTTGGTCCATTATGTTGTAGTTTATGTTATTCTAGACCTCTGCACATATCTCGGAAGGCTCTCTTGCACGCTTGTTTGTACTGATATTTAGAAGCTTCTATTTTTTTCATTTTTGGTTTGATCGTATCGAATTGACTACGAACAATATAATAATAATATGTTTTTCCCCATGGCACGTTTTATATGCTCAGTTCTTTTTGTACGCTTCATATACTAATCCAGAGTTCTAAATTAGGATCTGAGTTTTTGCTCTTTGATGTGTTTCTTTCATTGTGATTTCATTCTTATTTGTTTTTGTTTTTCTGTGACAGATGTTGTCCTATACCACAACTGCTATCATATATTGATAATTGCGGTGTTATTTGGTCCATATGTTTTGTTTCTACCTCAATGTGAAATAAGGTGGTCGTGCACTACCAAACACCCAAATTATAACATTTCGCATATTTTAGTTCATTTTACGTCACTATGGTTTTCATATATTATTTTAGTCTTGGTACGCATCTACTTTTTAAAAATTGATACAGTTTAATTTAAAATCGCGTAGGCCAAAATAATCATTCAATGTAAACGGTTACCAAACAAATTAAGATTTACGTCAAGCAAGTGTTAGATAATTATTTGGAGGATAATTATTGACTTTGTGTGTTTTATTTTTATTGGTCAGTAAAGGTTTTACTTACCGCAATAAAATACGTTTGGCATACCTGGGATTCCTAAAACTATCTAGACTCACAAACATATTACCCACTTGTTATTCTCTAAACACAAAAATTATACAATTTTTGTGTCATTAAGCCTACAAGGGCCGGTTATGTTATGTAGTAACATTAACATGAGACAAACTTTGTATACTATGGTTATTAACCACCTTAAGTACACCATTATCCCATATAACTAGAAATTGTCAAATCATTAGTACCCTAAACTTAATCTTAGGCGTCATATGTCTTAGGGATTATGAGGTTCCTCTTTCAATGTCTTACTACCTCTTACAACATGTACCCTTAACCAACAACTTACCATAGTTAGTTTAAGGCTAGTGTATGATTAGTTTAAGGTTAGGAAACCTTAAACTCTAGCACACTTCTTTGTTTCTCTTCTATAGGTCACGGCACAAGGATCATGTGCTATATACACAAACCATGGCTAAATCTTGTACATCTATGTGTGATTAAAGCAATGTACTTAACAAAATCTATACAAGATTCAAATCTTGTTTTTCCCTCTATTTGCCGAATTGTTCCACACACACAACACCAAACAAAAATACTTGCTAAAGTACATGTACAAACATTTAGTCATTAATGAAAGTACTTAGGGCCTAATATACATTGTGTAAAGATTATACATGATCTTCTTTTGCTCCATACTACTTCACGTCACAATCACAACAATATAAACATGAGATCTAAAGCAAATCATGTACATCACCTAAGTCATTAAAACATGTACTTAGACAAGCTTAAGCTTCCCTAAAACCACTTAAGCTTGAACCAAAACTACCTATCCTCTCTAAGCTAATGAGACATAGTTTTAGGAAGTGGTTTAGAGATATTTTCTCTATAAATACAAGAGTTCACACTAAGAGTGTTTATACACTCCTTTCGCTTAACCACAGGTTTTGCAAAAACTATCCCTTGTTTCTCTCTTTATTTCGGGGGTTTCCCGGACAACCGAGACACAACCCACACAAACACGACACACATTTGTAATCAAAGGAGTTCAAGATATAAAACCTAGTGATCCAAAGAATCTAGGGTTTCGTTATAAGGGTTATGGGAGGCAAGAAAGATTCGGGTTTGAAGCTTAGGATGGGTTATACTATTCGGTTATTAAAAGCCTTTGGAAAGGCTTGGGTTTTGATATACAATCGGGTGGTGGATACGATTAAGGGTTGTTTTCCTAACTCGAACCAAGCACTAAGATCATTCGTAAGCGAACCTAATTCTATATGTTCATGTCTTATTCGCTTAATCTTGGCTAGTCGTTGGGTCTACGTTTAACTTGAGCTTAACAAGTTTAAACGTGAGTGAGAACATGCTGGATCAACCATGCATGGTTCACGCACATACAGATACATGTATATGAATTGTGTGGTGTTAGGATATGTTAAAACATGTAAAACATGGTTTAATAACGAGCTAAGGCTTAATCGGTTTCATTTAAATACAAGTATGGAAACCAACGTGAACACTTATCATTGACACGAAAGTACTCTATACCTACACATAAACTGCCTCATTGGAAAAATTGATTGGCTTGGGTTTGAAGATGTATTTATACCTACTTGGACGATTTCATGTGATAGAACAGACTTATATTCGTGTTTTCTAACGAAACTTGTTTGTGGGTAGTTAGTAGTCGAGAAAATACCACCAACACAAACCTTAGGCAACCTTAGTGGACATCTAAGTCCACTGTTAGGCCTTAAGACCCACGAATGGGTCACATATATTTATAATATGGTTTGTTTATGGCTTAAGTACTAAATGGTAACTTAGGTAGCTTAACGAAACCCTAACAAGCCCTTAGCGAGGCCCAATACGGGCCCAATAGCCACAAATAAGCTTAGACAGCTTATTCGCGAGCTTATACAGCTTATGGACTTATTAAGAAGTTTGGAGAGCTAATGGACCTAAGTATAATAACCTTACACTTTTAAAACTCTTGCTGGTCATGATTGGGACCCAAAGCCTAATTACAATGGCTTATGCTTATGGGATATGCCAATAAGCAAAACAACTTATTTAACACATAAATAACTTATGGTATTCAGAACCTACTTGAAAAAATAGCTAAACACCTTATTAGACCTTAAAGGCTTATTTTGAATTAGTTATTAGGCCGAAAGCCCAATAAGCCCAAATAAGCTCATCCGAGCTTATTTTCAAAAGTAAACAGCTTATTTTGCTTGTTTAAGCTTAATGAAGTCTTGTGCCACTTGTTAGAACTTATTTCGATTTAAAAGGTGATTTTTACAAGGTAAGGGACTAAAGTGTCTAACATGGGAATCTTAGGGGTATAAGTTTAATTAATTTGACTATTTGTAAACTATAAGGACTAATTTTTGCCAATCTAGAAACCTTAGGGTATGATATGAATCTAAATGGTTTTTGAATACTTGAGTATCGAACTGGACATATATATAATGAGGATTATTATTACAAGCTTAAAATCAGGTTTATAAAATACATATACAACAAATTAATAAATACGTATAATTATTAATGACACGTTACGCGTAATACAGGTACATTCATAGTTGTACACCTTCCAGAGCCAACGAGCCAAAGACGAATACAATAAACATGTACGCCACACCACAAGCTGATGTTTTAACAGTATTTATAAACTAGCAAATTATTGTAGTTTTTCTATGAATCGTTAGCCTAAAACTTGTTAGACTATGGACTGGCCGTATTTACTTAGATATTTAATGGTGTGATTCATTTGCCATACTTGGGTATATTTACCATTCACGAAGGACTACCTACTAAGGTGAGTTCATAGCCCCATGCTTTACAATTATTTAAATGATTTACATCTTTGGGGTAAGAACATGCTTTGTTTTAAAAATTGGGACGCCTAAGTGTATATTTTAACAATGATTACGTGTTTGCCTTAAGTAGCGATAAACCACTGAGCCCTATTACATGATCTGTCATTACTGGATTGTAAGCGCGAGTTTTAGTGTTATAAAATTTTTAAAAGATCTATTTGGGATTGAGTCGTGTGGTTTGCCGGACAACAAACGTATACCATGTCGGATTGGGGATGTTGCGGGTTAAGAACATCATTCACGGGCAATGTTGGCAATTTATTGCATCCATACATGTCGAGCTTCAGTTTCATGAGCTTAGGGAAATGTAATTACTTTTTATGATGTTTGCATTTGTTGCTTAATCATATACTTGGAAATCTTGCGGTCCTACAATTGACTTATATAAACCTATGAATTCACCAACTTTATGTTGACGTTTTAAAGCATGTTTTCTCAGGTCAGAGAGGGCACGAGGGTGCTATGGATACACTGGGGATAAGTCTTTTTGTGGAGTCAGGCCATTAAAGATTTAGAGTCATTACACCTTGGGATAATTGTTATGATCTAAAATCTTTGTTATCAAATGTTGAACAATTTAAGCCGTTGTGCTTTGTATTAAACAATTTCAATAAATCCAATGTATCATATTTTAAATGACTCTTTTAGAGGTCGTTCTCTTATCTTGTGCTATTGATCTACGAAGTAATGCTCCCGGACTCATTATTCCGCTGCGACCCAATTTGGGTGGTTTACACAATTGTACAAACTTTATTAGTGATTCTGCCATTGCTTGTGCCTAATTATAATATAATTATAATAGCATTTTATTATAATTTGCAGTGCTGTAAAACTGGGCCAAACTCTGCGCAATTGATAAAGTTTCTTTATATTATGGATGCACTGTGGATGAATTAAGGCACTATTGTTCAACACACAATGAATATAGGCTTGATATTTGATAACATGTCATATGAGGTAACCAAGAAATATAAGTTAACATCTATTTGTATTTTAATAACTCTGTTTTGCTTAACTGATATTGTAAATGTGTGTTAAGGAGCTATTGGCACTAGAAGAGCGAATTGGAAATGTGAACAATGGATTGGCGAGAAAACATTTCAATGGGTATGAAGCAAAAACATATATGTGACGGAAGACGGTCAGCCACTGAAGCTTGCTGTATATGTCAGGTACCATTTTTTTCTTTATGTACTTTCTAAATTATAAGTCTTGATGTGGATCACCTTAAAGATGTGTTTAATTGTTGAGGTTTAAATTGCTATTCTGACATAATCAATATATTTTAGATGTATAGAAAAATTTATTAGTATGAATGTTTTGTTTGAAAAAATTAGCAATGTTTGCTGTAAAATTCTAAACTATTTTGCATACATAACGGTAACTTTTCATTAATAAAACATACACAATTAGAAATCTTACATTGACAATAACGTTTTGTCCATCAAGGTTGCTAGGAAATGCTGGAAGCTAATAATCAAGCTACATAAGGATCAGAACTAGACCTCCATGACGGTGGTAAATTTCTTACTTGCAATTTCATAGAATTAGTCGATCGGTCGAGACAATCGACTTTTCACACTTAAAACTTATATGGGTGGCGTGGATAGTAGGTGCGTGGGGGAGTTTGGAATCGGTATAGTCTTGCGCAGACGAGCGGGATAGTAGAGAGTAGGTTGTAGCTGATGGTGGGGGTGCTGGCGCCTAATATTCGTGTGTGGGGTTTGGGTTGGGATTGAAATGGGCAGCGGGTGGGTTTCAGTAGTTATAGTTGGGGGGGAGGAGAGGGGGCAGGGGGGCTGTGAGTTGTGCCGTCAGCCGGGGCACGCCGAACTCACACCTCGTTACGTTTTTTTCTTGTTGTTCTTTAGGTATGTAAAGGTGGTTGGTGTAGTGTAGAATCCTGGATCATGATCTTCTTGAGGGGTGTGCGTTTTTTTCGCTTCTTTGGAATTGGGAGCGGGGTGCTGGTGTTTTTTATTGTCGGTGTTGATGGATGTGGATGAAAGATGCAAGAAGGGACATAATTTGCTGTTGGTTTTGGGTTAAGATCGCCCTGAGTTGGGGTGGGGTGGTATAGGGCAGTTGGCGATTGACAGAAAGGAGATGGGATGATGAAATGGCATGGAAGAATAGGTCATCTGACGGCAGAGGTGGGGCGTGGGCAGGTGTGCGTGTGGGAGGGGATGTGTGTGCAGGCCTGGAATTGGGCAGTAGCTTTCCGGGTGGGTCTTTTTTTGAAGGTGGCATTGGGGTTGTGGTGCGTAGGGGGCGGGAGTGTGGTGGTTGGGGAATATGGTTGTCAGTCAGGTGGTCACTTTTGTGTGGGGAGTGTTGAGGGTTAATAGCTGTCAATGGGGAGTGGATAAAACATAAATCATGCTTGGCGGAAGTAGTGTCTATGAACATTCTAATGTATTTTATGGGTTGGGCTCGTTGTGCATTGTGAATCTCGCTTTATGGTTTTCTTGCGTGTTATGGTGTTCTCACTGCTTGTCGTGTGAATATTGGTTGTAAGTTCATTAAAGAATAAAAAAATGGTACCTGATCATTCTACAAGCAATAGCTTCAGTGGACGGCTCTGCGAGTACTGCCGTCTACAGTTAGGGGTTTGTGCTGGCATTCACTGGGTATATGGGGGCTGTTGGGACTGAAACTTGCACGTGAGGGGCTCAAAGGGACTATGGCGGCGGGACGTCATGGGCCATATAGCTCTGTGTGGAGTATTCTACCGTGGGTGTTTGTTATTGTCGGAGGACGTTAGATATTATGCGTTGCGTTAGAAGCTGTTATTTGGGGGGTACCTCAGTTGAACATGGTATTCAATATCAGCCGATAGTTCTTAGTGTCGTGGTACATTTGTGCATGATTTTCTTCCACAGGGCATCCTAATTTATAAATGGTGGCGTTGTTTAGATTTGCGCTGATGTTTGGCCTAGGTGTTACGCACCTGCTTTTTTGTAGTTTATGCTTGTTTATGGGATTGGTTATGGAGGCTCAAGCTAATGGCCAAAGATCAATTAAGAAGTTTGGTACATTTGTGTATACACCCCCATATATTGGGTCGCAGCGGAATGAAGTGGCCGGGTGCTCGCTGGTTGTATTAGGAGAATTCTATTTGCTCTATTGATTAGTGTACGTCCAGAGATATTGTGTTCTTTTAAAAGTTGAGACTGGGGTGTGTGTGAGGTAAGGGCTTGTTGTCTTAGGCACAACGGGGCTGTAAATTGGTCACATCATTTGATAACATAAGATTTTTAGATCATATACAATTTTCCCAACGGTGGTAAATAGTACTCCCAAATCTTTAATGCATGACTCCCCTTAAGATCGATCCCCAGGGTTTTCATTTGCAACTCGTGCCTCATTGACCTGAGTAAACATGCTTTTTAAAACGTCAAACATAAGTTGGTGCCTATTCATAGGTGAGACCTATATAAAGTCAAATTGTAGGACCGCAAGATTTCACAAGTATTTGTGTAATGCTACAAACTCACCGCAACCCACATCCAGAAAAAAGCTGTAATTACATCCCTCCTAAGCTCATGTACTGAAGCTCTACATGTATGGGATGCAATAAATGCCAACTTTTGCCTTGAATGATGTTCTAAACCCGCAACATCCACAATCGACTTGGTATACGTTGGTTGTCGGCAAACCAGCACGACGTCAATCCCAAAATAGTCTATTATAACACTTCGCGCTTACATACAGTAAATTGTCAGTTAATGGTAATGGCTCAGTGGTTATCGCTACTTTAGGCAAACACGAAATCATTGTTTAAAATATATAACTTGCTGTCCAAATTTTTTTAAAACAAGCATTGTTCTTACCCCAAGATGTAATCATTTAAATAATTGTTAAAGATAGGGGTTATGAACTCACCTTAGTAGGTAGTCCTTCGTGAATGGTAAATATACCCAAGTATGGCAAATGAATCACACCATTAAATATCTAAGTAAATACGGCCAGTCTTAGTCTACAAGTTTAGGCTAACGACTTCATATATAAACTACAATAATTTGCTAGTTTATATATACTGTTATCACTTGTGTGGTGGTGTACATGTTTATTGTATTCGTTTTTGCTCGTTGGCTCTTGGGAAGGTGTACCACTATGTATGTACCTGTATAAGTATACGTGTCATTAATAAATATACGTATTTATTAATTGTGTTGTTTATGTATTTATAAACCGTGATTTTAACTTGTAATAATATCCTCATTATATTATGTCCAGTTCGATACGTCAAGTATTCATAAAACCATTTTAGTTTCATATCATACCCTTAGGTTTCTAGATTGGCAAAATTAGTCCTTATAGTTTAAAATAGTCAAATTACAACTTATACCCCTAAGTTTCCTTGTTGGACAACTTTTAGTCCCGTAATCTTGTAAAATTCACATTTTAAATCCGTTTAAGTTCTAACATGTGGACAAGAATTCATGAAGCTTAAAATAATCAAAATTAAGCTGTTTACTTCTTGGTAATAAGCTCGGATGGTTATTGGGTTATTGGGCTTTTCGGCCTAATAAACTAATTCAGAATAAGTTAAGGTCAAATAACAGGTATTTTAGCTAGTTTTCTAAAGTAGGTTATGTTACATTTAGTTATTAAGTTTAATAAGGTGTTTTGGGCTTTTTGGCTTACCCATAAGCCATAAGCCACTGTAATGGGCTTTTGGGTCCATTAAGGGTCCATTAAGAGTTTTAAAAGTGTAAGGTTATTATACTTAGGTCCATTAGCTCTCCAAACTTCTTAATAAGTCCATAAGCTGTATAAGCTCGCGAATAAGCTGTCTAAGCTTATTTGTGGCTATTGGGCCCGTATTGGGCCTCGCTAAGGGCTTGTTGGTTTTCGTTAAGCTCCACCTAAGTTACATTTAGTACACTTAATCATAACAAACATTTATAAATATATGTGACCCATTTGTGGGTCTTAAGGCTTAACAGTGGACTTAGATGTCCACTATGGTGCGTATGGTTTGTGTTGTGGTATTCGACTACTAACAAACCAAAACAAGTTCGTTTAGAACACATATAAGTCGTGTTTATCACATGAAATCGTCCAAGTAGTTAGTATACATCTTCCCAAGCCAAGCCATCATGTTTTCATGAAAAGTTTACGTGTAGGTTTTGAGTACTTCGTGTCTAAGTGATAGTGTTTACGTTGGTTTCCATACTTGTATTTAAATGAAACCCATTAAGCCTTAGCTCGTTATTAAACCATGTTTTACATGTTTTAACATATCCTAACACCACACAAGTCATATACATGTATTTGTATGTGCGTGAACCATGTATGGGTTGAACCATGCATGTTCACACTCACGTTAACTTGTTAAGCACAAGTTAACTGTGACCCATACGACTAGCCAAGAGAAAGCGAGTAAGACATGAACCATATGAATTTAGGGGTTCGACTTACAATGGTCCTAGTGCTTGGTTTCGAGTTAGGAAAACAACCCAAATCGTATACACCCGATTGTATATCAAACCCAAAGCTTCAAAGCTTTTAATGACCCGAATAGTATAACCCAATCCTAGCTTAAACCCGAATCTTTCTTGCTCCCAAACCCTTAGACGTATAACCCTAGCTTCTTGATCACTAGGTTATATCTTGGAACTCTTGATTACAAAGTGTGATGTCGTGTTTGTGTGGGTTGTGTCTCGGTTGTCGTGACCCGAAATAAAGAGAGAAACAAGGATGGTTTTTGCTAGTATGTGGTTAAGCGAATGAGTGTATAAACACTCTTAGTTGTGAACTCTTGTATTTATAGAGAAAATATCTCTAAACCACTTCCTAAAACTATGTCTCATTAGCTTAGAGAGGATAGGTAGTTTTGGTTCAAGCTTAAGTGGTTTTAGGGAAGCTTAAGCTTGTCTAAGTACATGTTTTAATGACTTAGGTGATGTACTTGATTGGCTTTAGATCGCATGTTTATAATTGTTGTGATTGTTGAGTGGAAGTATATGGTTCAAATGTAGATCAGTGTATAATCTTTACACAATGTATATTAGGCCCTAAGTACTTTCATTAATGACTAAATGTTTGTACATGTACTTTAGCAAGATTTTGTTTGGTGTTGTGTGTGTGGAACGATTCGGCAAAGAGAGGGAAAAACAAGATTTGAATCTTGTATAGATTTTGTTAAGTACATTGCTTTAATCACACATAGATGTATAAGATTTAGCCTTGGTTTTGTGTATATAGCACATGATCCTTGTGCCGTGACCTATAGAAGAGAAACAAAGAAGTGTGCTAGAGTTTAAGGTTTCCTAACCTTAAACTAATCATACACTAGCCTTAAACTAACTATGGTAAGTTGTTGGTTAAGGGTACATGTTGTAAGAGTATGTAAGACTTTGTAAGAGATCCTCATAATCCCTAGGAAATTTGGACGCCTAAGATTAAGTTTAGGGGACTAATGATTTGACAATTTCTAGTTATATGGGATAATGGTGTACTTAAGGTGGTTAATAACCATAGTATACAAAGTTTGTCTCATGTTAATGTTACTACATAACATAACTGGCCCTTGTAGGCTTAATAACACAAAAATTGTATAATTTTTGTGTTTAAGTAATAAAAGTGGGTATTGGTTTGAGTCTAGATGAGTTTAGGTATTCCGGGTATGCCCAAATGTATTTTATTGCGTAACATAAACCCTTTTACGTGACCAATAAAAATAAAACACACAAAGTCAATAATTATCCTCCAAATAATTATCTAACACTTGCTTGACGTAAATCTTAATTTGTTTGGTGACCAATTACATTGAATGATTATTTTGGCCTACGCGATTTAACTTAAACGTATCAATTTAAAAGTAGATGCGTACAAGACTAAAATAATATATGAAAACAATAGGTGTCATAAAATGACCTGAAAATGCGAAATGTTTACAATTTGGGTGTTGGGTAGTGCACGACCACCTATTATCACATTGAGGTAGAACAGAACATATGGACCAAATTACAGCAATTATCAAATATATGATAGCAGTTGGTATAGGACAACATCGGTCACAGAAAACAAAAACTAATAGAATGAAATCACAATGAAAGAAAACACATCAAAGAGCAAAAACTCGGATCCTATTTTAGAACTCTGGATTAGTATAGAAGCGTACAAAAAGAAGCTGGAGCATATAAACGTGCCATGGGAAAAACATATTATTTTATTATTGTTCGAGTCAATTCGATACGTTGAAACCAGAAAAATGAAAGAAAATAGAGCTTCTAAATTTCAGTACAAAAAGCTTAGCAAGAGAGCTTCCGAGGTATGTGCAGAGGTCCAGATATAACTTTAAACTACAACTTATAGGGACCAAACCACTTGTTATGCCTATTAGTCTCTGCCAGCTTATTGCAAAATATTCATTGTCGCCTATCCTAACTATTTTATTACTTCCCTCATAGTAATTATCTCCACAAATCTACTCACATAATTTTATACTTTGGATAAGACTGATGACATCAAATAACGTCTATATTTTATAGCATCATTTATCCTATGTAATTAACCTATTTTGTATAATTATTGCAAAGAATTGTTACTTAATCGTTTGTATTTGAGAATTGCAGTAATTATGGAGTACTTGGTGAAGTTATGCTAAAAGGCACGCATTTTGGAGCATAAACAAAGAGTTCGAGAAAGTCTACTGATCTGACAGAAAATACGCCGTATTATTCTAGACCTATACGACGTATCCAAGACTTTGACGAATCAAAAGACCATTGTCTGACTTTGAAGAATACGTCGTATCCACATCAACGATACGCCGTATATAATACTTTGGTCAACGAAGAAGAATAAACTAGTTTTACCTCAATACGCCGTATCCATCAAGAAGATACGGCGTATCCGTGCCTACACTTCACAAATAACCACGAAGGATTGGAGACCCAATACGCCATATCCAGGAGACATCAATACGCCGTATTCATAATATAGTAATAAAATATTCTGGGAAGATTTAATCAGACATGTCCTTACTCTAGAAATCCCCAAATACACGTATCCACATTGCTCGATACGGTGTATCGACAAGTTTTCAGACTCTATAAATAGACGATCCTAAACTCAGTTTTAGGTATGCAAGTGAATCCCTAAACCACCAAGTCGACCAAGAGACGAATAAAGGAGCCTAGAAGGTCATAAAGAGCCTCAAGATCATAGGAAAACTCTTGTAATCTTCGAGCAACCGAATACGCGTTCGATTAAGGTTTCTTTATTTTAATCGTATGATGGCTAATACAGTTTTCTATCATAAGGCTCGACCGCTCTTTTATCTTTTGTTAATTTGCTTGCGTGGGTTAAAGTTTCTTGAATTGATTGTAGTCACCAACCAAACCGTGTCAGTCTCTCAGGCTGAAAACCCCCCTTTTTACCTGTTAGAATTAGGATTAGAACCAACATAGAATTAGCATAGATTTGACTTAGATTAGAATTAACTTAGATTAGATAACCAAAATATAAATAAGTTAAGAGATTTAACCTTGCTTCAAGTGTTCGACACCCTACTTACCACAAATCTATCACTGACCGGGTACACTGGCCATTAAAGTGTTGTTGTTTTAAGTCGGCAAAATATAAATTTAAAACTTGAATCATAAAAATATACACCACACAACGACACATCAAGTTTTTGGCGCCATTGCCGGGGAGTGAGAATTAATCTTGATTTTTATTTGATATTTTGGTTTTTAACATTAGATTAGATCAAACCCCTTAGGAGTAGTGTAAATTAGATTAGTGTATATTCTGTATATTTTGTATATTAAATAGTTTAATTGTTTGCTTGTATATTTGTGTGTTTAATTTAATTGTTTTCCTAATACACTGTTCTGGTCGATAACTCGATACGGCGTATCCACTTCCATTGGATATGGCGTATCCAACTTTCTGTCATATTCAGCGTATTCATTCAACTAATTAATACGGCGTATCCACTTCCATTGAATACGGCGTATCGATCATCTGGAACAAAATCTGAGTTTTCGTATTTGATTTCCGTGCTAATTTTTATTTTCTATCTTTCTTCAGAGCAAATCCTGCTGATATTTTTACCCTTGTTACAGGACATACTTATCAGAGCTAGTCGATTGAAGAAAGTTATGGCAGACAAGGAAAAGAAGTCAAGTATGGAAACATTTGCACCTAATGACAAAGCAGATTACTATTCTGGGATTACAAGTATTACAGTTAACGGGAAAAATGCTTATGAGCTGAAAGGAAAATTCTTAGATGATCCGCACAACAATGCTTTTAGTGGAACAAACAAGAAAGACGCAGTTGAGCATATTGAATACTACCTAAAGATTATTGACCCAATCAAATTACCCAATGTAGATCATGATAAATTAAGATTTGTTGTTTTCCCAATCTCATTGGCTGGAGGTGCACGAAGATGGTTTGATAAAACCAAAGACTTAATCACTTTTTGGGTGGACTTAACTTCTAAGTTTTTTGGAAAATACTACCTGCCTTCTCGCATCGAGGGAAATAACACTCCCGTAATAAAATGGAACCCAGCCAATCCAAGATTCGAAGGCTGATTGGCTACAAAGTTCATAAACTATAAAACGATGGATATGTTCACCAAAGGAGCTTTGTAGGATTACTGGAAAATGGGAGGTGATGAAATTGAGGTATCTGATGATGAATCTTCTAATCTTGAAGAATACTGGAGTGATAAGGAAGAAATTGCGGAAATCTTTAAGATAGAAACTGACATTTTTGACTACGAGACACCTCTCTGTTTGGCATTCAATGAATTTAATTACCTTCTCAAAGTAGATCCAGACTTACTTACAAAGGATATTATGGGGTTTAAAACCTATGAAGATTACAAAGACGATTAGATCTACGAATGAAACGAGAATGTACCATGGGTGCATGACAAGCCATGGCTTGATAATGGAATATGAAAGGAACCGAAACCAGTCAAACATACTTCCAAGCCTTTCAACTAAAAAACTGGGTGTTCAGAATGGCCAACCTGTAGTTGGAGAGAGGATGGTTATTGTAATGGAGGAAATTTGCCCAGAGCTTACCATATTGGAAACTCGCTCCATTACCAAGACCTTGAATGGTATGAGGCGTGGAAGATAGTGAACTAAAAAATGAAGCTTTAAGGAACAAAGCTATCATGAAAGGTTTGATCAGTGATGATGAATCAAGCAATGATTGTTGGAAAAGATAGAAGAGCCATGAGATTTACTACCACGATTATGATGAAGGAGAATATGAAAACGAAACTCATGAAGAAGGACATGAGTTATGTGGTATCGAAACTCGTGAGGTGTCGGTTTGCCAAATAAAAAGATACAAGATGATCAAATATTCATTCAATGATGAAGAAGAATATGTTGATGTAAAAGAAGACAAATACGACGATCTTACAATCACAAGTAAAGAGGCGTGCCGAGCTTACTAAGAAATTTTTCGGATGATGGACGAAGGGTGGATGGTTACTTGCACCAAATGAGAAGCTGAAGAAAAGTATAACTTAAAGACTTCACTGTAAACAAAAGTGCTTCCCGGGAGACAACCCGGATTGTTATTTAATTTTATCAAGTGTGTCTTCCCAGACATCAATACGGCGTATCCGCTCCATACCATACGGCGTATTGATTGTCTGGACTTTATAAGTCTTTATTTTTTTATGCACTTTAAAAACGTTATTGTCAGTTCTGGCAATACGGCGTATTCACTAAAACTGACTCGTATTTAATTTGTTTAGTTTAGTTTAAATTAACCGTAGGTACCAAGATAGGAATGCACATGTTTTTTCTATATGTTATACAGGACCTTGGAAGCAAAGAATATCGACGAATATTGGTGGAGAATTTACAAATCTAGAAGATCTTGAAGTGTTGGAATCTTGAAACTTCAAGGCGGCTGTTCAACACAATCTTGCTAAAAAAATTCAACATGGAGAATCTACCGAGCAAATATCAAGGGAGTTTCTCATTCTAATTCTTTTTAATTCCTGTATTTAATGTTTTATATATACAACAAGGACGTTGTATAATTCAAGTGGGGGGATGGAATTAGAATGTTTACTTGTCCTATTTTTCACACTAAAATGCTTAAATTATGCTCAAATTTAATTTTTTTTCAAGCATACTTTTGTGAAATTACTTGATACATAACCTGCACACAATAACCCTTGTTAGATATTGTGAGGATTTAACCTATCCGTTTCCAAATGTTTACCCAAATTCCACAAAATATGAGTGTGTCGGTGATGTAGTAGACTTTAGAACTTGGCTTGGTATATCTATTCGAGACCGCAATAATGAGTACTATGGATTTAGATGGAGTAACTTGTTTAAACTGGTAAATTTTTAGGATTACACCCAAATCGCCTTTACATGTTGCTTATTAACTAACTACACTGGTTAGTTAACCCCCATATAAACCCTTTGTTTACTCTCATTTTAAGAGTAAGATACCACCTATGAACAAACCGTAGATGCCAATCCTTTAGGAACTACACCAATTATTTGTTTTGTTACACCTTTACACCTTAGCCTACCTTGTTAGATTAAGTTTATTTTACAGTTGCTAGTTGCTTAAAGTGTAAAGTTTGTATTTCCCGAGTCTTGTGTCTATTTTGGTACGACTATTGCAAATGGGAATGTATATTATAGTCAAAACTCATGTGATTTTACTACCATCACAATTATTGGTACGTCTGAAGAATAAAGGAATTATCGAAGGAATTATCCGGAATTATTATGATCGTGTAGATGGTGAAACTATACCGAGTTTCGTAGTATAGGTAAAAAATCGAAAAAATGAGAGAAAATTTGCAACAAAAAAAAGAGATGGAAAAGTTTGAAGATAATCGTTTCGCAACTACTGAAGGAATTTACAGAAGGTTCAATTTTTTCGTTGATTTAAAATCAAAGATGATGTAGAGTATTGTATAAAGTGGAAGATATCGCCACTTACCTTGTAAAGTATGTAAAGTTTGGGATGAATGGGAAGTTGACCGTTATGGGAACGCCAACTTAGGTTGTTGTTTTTTATCTATGATCAAGACGTTGTAAATAGTTGTGTCTTTATCATGGTAACGGTCGGGAAAAAGTGTCTAGCAACTTGTATTTTAGACTTAATCTATTTGTTTCGTAATTTTTATTTAACAACAATTTAATTCCCTTTCCTAATCATTAACTATGGGTTTTACGCGAATGAGGATGTGATCGAGCGTGCATGTCTATTCCGTCGTTACGGCCATGTATGCATGTCTCAGCTGCCTTGTTGGTTTATTACTATTGGTGAAAGTTAGAAGATCCATACCCTATATTACTCTACTATTCCTACTCTTTAGCTTATTCGAGGTGGGAGTGAGCAGTCACATGTGTCTATCCCGTCGTTACGGGTGTGTATGTGTGGTCTTTGTCGCCCTCCTAGAATATTGGTATCGATAAAGATTAGTTAGAGTAATCAACCCTAAGCCTTCTCATATAAACCCATATTTACCTTTATAAACTTGTTACTCTTTAGCTTTAGCGGTGGAGATGTGTATCCTTGCCAAGCTTATGATAGAATACTCGTCACGACCGAGCAATTGAGCGAATTAGTTACATGTTACCACATAGATTAGTTGAGTGATTTGAGTGTTTTCATCTTCCTATTTCGTGAGGTGTTTGGTTGTGTACTTGTAATAGATCAAATAAATGCTTTAACGGAAAATATCCTTAGGGATACATTTTTTATAGACTTCTAAAGGCTACTTGAGGACAAGTAGGATTCAAGTGGGGGGATATTTGATGACATCAAATAACGTCTATTTTATAGCATCATTTATCCCATGTAATTAACCCATTTTATATAATTATTGCAAAGAATTATTACTTAATCGTTTATATTTAAGAATTGCAGTAATTATGGAGTACTTGGTGGCCCCCCCCCCCCCCCCCCCCCCCCCCCCCGGGGCGGTGAGTAGTAGAGATAGCAAAAAGCGCGTATTCTGGAGCTTAAATGAAGATATTTTGAAGATTACTATTCTGAATACCAATACGCCGTATCCATCAAGGAAGATACGGCGTATCCGTGCCTGCACTCACCAAAGACCACCAAGGAATAAAGCTCAATACGCCGTATCCAGAAGACCAATACGCCGTATTGGAAATATGGAATGAATATAATATTCTAGAAGATATCAAGTGTGGTCCCTACTCTAAGAAATCCCCAGTACGCTGTATCCAATCCTTGGATACGCCGTATCAAACCGACTTCCAGACCCTATAAATACAAAACTCAAAAATGAGTTTTAAGTATGCTAAATCATATTCTCGATACCTAAACCATAAAAGTCAATTCTTAGAGGAGAAAAAGAGCAGAATAGGTCGAGCAACTTAATCCATTCCATAGGAGACAACGTGTAATTTCATATACTTTAGTAATCATTCAGTTTTTGGTATCATTCGTTAACTCGGTTAGTTTACCTTGGCTAAATAATTGCTTTTGTATTTATTATGACGTTTGAAGGCTAATACCTTCGGGTATTAGCCATTATTATGAAGATTTGAATGTTTGGTATTTTTTATCTTGATTTCTTGATTTATCGTTGAATGCTTGTTTATGTTTATCAATTTATACTTGTTTACGTGCTTTTGTATGTGACCTATCATTCAACTAGATCTAGTGATACTGACCAAGTAATCTAGAGTCTAGGATATCTCTCCATATAGTGATTTATACATGTTGAATCATAGGATCACAAGTATTGTCCTTCTAAATCTGTGTCAGGAATACGCTAATGGGCTTAGCTAGTTCCTAATAGATATTGTGCCAATGTTTAATGAATGTTTGACTAGAAGGAACCTAGATAATCCAACAAATAATGTTGAACCCAAACTTAAGATCTATACTTAAGCTTGTAAAGATTAAGTTACTTTGGATAAATCCAAAACAACTATGGTTGAAACCTTGTGAATACTAAAGAGTATACAAAATCTACTCTTTAATACTTAGAAGAATATTAATAAAACAGTAAACTGTATGAACAATGATATTACTGAAAATCTCCAATATTATTATCAATAATACGAGTACTCTGTGTAGTACTAAGGTTTACAACCTTGAAGCTATATATCAAAAATGTCTATGACAATTGTACATTCAACACCATAACCTAGGATCTCCTTTTATACAAGATAACTACAAATCTTCTATAATTCTAATCTTATACGTATCTTTCTAACTATATAGAATATACTCTGAATAAGTCAATACATATCACTTCACATGTTTTTATCTCTTTAGCAGTCTTTAATCTTCATGCAACAGGCTTAAGTCCTTTAGCAGTATTAAGTTAGTACTGGCAGTACTAACTTACTTCTAGCAGTACTAACTAGTTAGTACTGGTAGTTGTATCTTAAGCAGTACAAAGTCTTTGGCTTGGCAGTACTATGTGTAATGAGTTTAATCCCCAACAATCCTCCCCTAAACTTGTGATTTTCCTCTAAATCATCATGTTTTTGAATTAAACCTTGTTCTATGAGAGGATTCTCCCAAACACTTTATCTTCTTGGTCTTTCAATCTACATGAATATCTTCCTAAGAAGTTCACTGGACATCTCATTATTTTGTTCCACCAAGAGCTTCGCAACTAACATCTGTGTAAGAACACCTCTTGACAAAGGATATTTCCTTTCAACTAGCATGTAGATATCCACTCCATCCTTTGTAGATACATGATACACTCCACGTGTATCATACAGTCTCCATGTTATATTATGAATATGTTTATGAGACTTCCATAACTCATCATCAGCATCAGGTTCAACCAATCTCTTTAACTCTACCCAGATCTTTATTTCTTTATCTTTTGTTAGTTCTGTTGAGTTGAACCTTTCTTGAACCAAACTCCATAGTTTAACTAAATCATCCCTGTCCAAAGTCTTTAGCATATCTTCAAAAACCTGATATACCTCTGTATGATTACCAACCCAGATGATTTTCAAGTATATTCTTGAATCTTCAGTCTAAACCTCCTAGTCAATGATTGGATATTTGGTTTGCAGGGCTTCAATATTCATCCCTTCTTCTAGAACTATGATCATCAATTGCTGTAGCTCTTCCTGTGATATCTCATCTGGCTTTTGCTTCTTAGAACTTTGTTGACCAAGTTCTTCTTCTGCAGGTCTTTTTGAACTTTTAGCTGCTAACTCAGAAACTGTTATGTCATCTTCACTCTTTATTGGAACAAAAGTTTTTACCTCCCTCGTTGTTGTTTCAAACAAAGTCTTTATCTCATCAAAAGAAAAACTTCTCAACTGCTTCAGCGTATAACTTCCCATATTCTTAATATAATTAGACATATAGGTCCTCTGTTGAACCTGTGTGGGTGGCTTGTTCCTTCTTTATTTAGCTCTTTTTGCATCAATATACTTCTTTCTCTGATTGATAAGCTCTATAAGCATTCTTGCTTGTTCAACTTCAGTGTACTTTTCTCTTTCCTCTGCTTGTATCCTATGGGCAATCCTCTGCCTCTCTTCTTCACCAAATTCCTCTTGTAGTCTCACAGCTGTCACTAGACCAAGTCTTTCTTGTTCTTGTTGCCTGTTTGTCTTGGTCATAGTTGATTCAGACTCTTCCATTATACCTTTACCTTTATCTTTTGTCTTTGCTGCACTCCTTCAGATGTAAACTAAACTTTCAACAGCAATATCATCAACAAAATCTCCAACAGTTTTAACTTCAGGGCTAGCAGTACTAATTTATGCACCAGCAGTAGTAACTGGTACATTAGCAGTGGTAAAATCTGTACTAGCAGTAGAAACACCCATCTGTACCAAAGTAATCCCCTCATCTTCATCAATTTGAGTAATTTTCCTCCCCTGTTTAGAAGGATCCGCTTGAGCCATTATATCTTAATTTGAACCTTCTTCATCTGAGTGAACCAGTTTGAGTTTTCTTCTTGACTTAATGAGCTTATCCTTTTTCTCCAACCTTTTCACTTTCTTCATAAGATTTGTAAAAGCAGCACCATAAACTTTTCTTTATCTGCTGCAAGTATGTCTCCAAAGCTACAACTCTGTCTGACAATTTTGTAACTAAATCCATTAATTTATTGTGTTGCATTCTTCCCTCATCACTTCCAAGTGTGTGACCTCTTGGGAGAGGTGAATCATGGGGCATGGATGGGGTCTTATCAATGTTACCACTGCCCTGTCCTACATCTAAGCTAGTGACAGTAGTGCAGCCCTTCCATGTTTGACATCTACACGAGTGAATGTAGCCTCATCTACTACATTGGTGTGAGGAGGAGAATTGGGCTGAGGAACTGATACGTGCTTAATTACACATACCATTTTCCATTAAAAAAGGACTTAAATGACTAAAAACGTACCAAAAATACATTGTATTTGTATGTTTTGCTTTTGAATTGTGCAGGAAACGGATATTCAAGAAAAGGACAAACAGAAAGCCAAAAACAAAACAAATCGAGCACGGAATGGAGAATAACAAAGTCAAATCGAAGCCAAAGTCGGTTAAAGTCAAAAAGTCAACAGGAAAGTCAACCCTGACAAAGTCTAAAGTCAACCAAATGAAGAAAATACAACTTGAGGGACTGAGATTGCCAAACCTCAAGTTGTATTACAAGAATAAAAAGACAAGGGCTGAAATTGCAATGAAGATATATGAGATGAGGGGCCAAAGCTGCCAACTTACCTAAAACCATTTTTTCCACCCAACAAAACCCAGATACAAGTCACGGGTGTCTTCCCACCCTTTTACCCTGCAACCTCTACAACCCCTTGGGTAAGACATTTCCCCCTCCTCCACTATCACCACCTCCCCATGTATAATTGCCAAGTTGGCAATCCCACCACTTTCCAAGCTTTTCGATGGCTATGATTGACTCAAAAGAAGCACAAAAGAAATTGAAGGCTGGGATTTGTTTTAGAATCACCTCACACAACAAGCACACTTGGGTTTTTGTCTCTACAAAGAAACACAGAAGAAAGCACAGCTGGAAGACCCAAGAAGAGAAGACTTTGGCTATAAATAGAGCCTTTTGTAAGCCTTCGAGGCATCTTAGCTTATCTTAGTTTTTATTGTAATTTTTATTAAGTCATTTTAGCATTTTATTCAGTTTATTTTACTGCCTTGTACTCTTTTTAAGAATTAATGAAAGTTTGAAGTTTATAAGTTAAAAAGTCAAGTTTTTAAATTCAAGTGCTTAAGTATTTGATTTGTGTTTAAAATGTGTTAAGAAGTTTTCACTTAAGCTTATTTATAAGCTGTTTTCATTAAGTAAACTAAAAAAAAAAGCTATTCAGTTAAGAAAAATCAAAAAAAAATCACACTCAAATATACCACAGCTTATGGATGATAAGCCAGTTTTGGATGGGCTTATGGACACTACTAGCTTGTCTTTGACAAGCTAGAGCTTGTAGATTAGCTTGTAAAAGCTTAAGTAGCCCTGTTTAAGCAAGGGTGTTGTAAGTCTCTCTTTCTCGTCTTTTTCTTATTTACTGTAGATCTGCTTATTAGTACTTATTTATTGTTTATGTTTATGCTTTGTTATGATGTTTAGTGCTTATCCTGCTTAGACTTTAGTTTAAAAAATGATTTGTGCAAATTTCTTAGTTAGTACTGGTAGTATGTTTAGTTAATACTGTTAGATTGATTTAGCTTATTTAAGTGCTTATTATTGATTGAAATCTGCTTATAAGTGTCTTATTTTGTTATTTGATAATCTGTTTTTAACAATTTAGGATCAAATCAGCTTGAAATAAAAAAATGACTTTTGAAAACTTTAAGGGGTGTTTGGAACAAGCAGTACTAACCCATAGTTAGTACTGCTAGTTCTCTTTTGGGATTTTCAACTAACAGTACTAACTCCAAGTTAGTACTGGTAGTTAATACTATTAGTACTGTTAGTTCATTTGTGCTTATTAGCTCATTAATTCTGCTTATTTAGGATTTGCTTAGCTTTTTAGAATAGATTAAGCCTATTTTCGCTTACTGTCTTTAGTTTAGAGCTTAGTTAAGCTTATTTGCCTTTTCAAAGTAATTTTAAGAGTTTATCAGTTTTTTTTTCTTTAGCTTATTTGCCATTCTAGCTTATTCTAGTTGCTTATTTTTATGCTTGAGTGCTATTTAGGGGTAGTTAAATAACTGTTTTAGCTTATTTTCTTATTTCTTATTTCATTGTGTTTTATTAAGCCTAGCAGTACTAAGTTAAAGCTAGCAGTACTAACTTTCTAAGTTAGTACTGCTGAGTTTTATAGCTTATTTCTGGCTTATTTGCTTGATATCCTTAGTTTATTTTTGCTCCTATTGCTTATCTAGGTAGGATAGATTAGCTTTATTTGCCTCTTTTCATTTTTCATAAGCTTATTTAGCTTAAAAAGCCTTACTAGTTTAGCATTCTTTAGCCCCTATAGTAAAAAGCAATTCTGCCATCATTTTGTGCTTATTTTCCTACTTATTTTTCAGTTCTGAAAATTATTTTTTTGTCCTTTTAAAAGTTACTTAATTTTTATAGTTTTATAAGTTTTAACTAAAAAATCATTTAGGCCGTTCTTGTTTTGTCTCGTTTTTAGTCTTAATCAACTCCGTTTTTGATCTAGTTCTTTTCAAAGTCCCTTTTTAGTCAACTAGGACCATTTAATAGTTAAAAAATCCTTTAGGGTTTAATTTTTGATAATTTAGTTTTTTTTAGCTCACGTTTCTACATTCCCGTCTCATTTTAGGTTTAAATCTTTAATAGCTTTCGTTGTTAGGTTTTCCTTAATTGCTTTTGCATTTTAATTATAAAAATCAAATCTAAAACTCAGTCAATTCAAACATCGATTATCAATTCGTCATTCAATTTTCCATTGCACACCTCGTTAGGACATACGACTTGGGAAATCAAACTTCCGGTTACATATATATTATATTTTGTGAATTCTTAACCAAACCTTGGCTAAAGGTATTTGGTTGATTGTTTTCTTATATATTATATATATAGAGATAATTAACGAATCAATAGGAATGGGAGGGATGATAACAAGAGAACTAGGACTGGAAATGCTTTTCCTACAACCATAAACCCTATTAGGAGAAAGAACATGGGTACGGCACCCAAGTATACCACATGTAACTTTTACCATCCACCTGAGGCACCCTGTCGTACTTGTTTCAACTGTAATCGCCCAGGACATCTTGCTAAGGATTGTAGAGTGTTGCCTAGGAATGTGAACCCAATAAATGCTAGGAATCCAGCAGCTGCTCATGGAGCATGCGTTGAGTGTAGAGGTACCGATCATTACAAGTTAGCATGTCCTAGGTTGAACCGAGCACAAGGGCCAGGAGTAAACCTTCCAAACCAAGCTTTAGCTATTATTGGGGTCAGGGTCGTCGGAGCAATGGTAACCAGGCACTTGGGAAGGCATTTATGTTGGGAGCAGAGGAGGCTCGCTAGGACCCGAACATCATGACGGGTATGTTCACTTTGAACAATCATTATGCCACAACCTTATTTAACTCTGGTGCCGACTATAGCTTTGTTTCCACTACTTTCATACCTCTGTTAGGCCTAGAGCCTAGTGATTTAGGATTTAGTTATGAGATTGAGATAGCTAGCGGGCAACTAGTAGAAATCGATAAGGTCATTAAGGGTTGCAAACTAGAAATAGATGGTCACGTGTTTAACATTAATTTGATACCGTTCGGAAGCGGGAGTTTCGATGTGATCATAGGTATGGATTGGTTGTCTAACCACAAGGCTGAAATAATTTGTCACGAGAAAGTAGTTAGAATACCCCTACTAGATGGCAATGTGCTTAAAGTGTGAGGAGAAAGACTGATAAGTGCTTAATTACACATATCTTTTACCTCTAAAAACGAGCTTAAAATGACCAAAAACAGACAAAAACTGCCA
>BQNB010070425.1:0-33125 GCA_026074375.1 Tanacetum coccineum
TAAAGTTTAAAATTTATTTTTAAGGTCTTTAGTAATCATGGCTTGAATCTGTAAGGTTTGAGCTTTATAGCTTAGCTTATTGGCTTAGGTTTTGATTAGGTGCTTATAATTTGTGTTTTCATGCTTGTTTATGCCTAAGAATGCAGTAGGATTAGAGTAGTTTAAGTGTGCAATTGTGGTTTAAGTTTTTGTCAAAATCTGTCAAGTTTCATAGTTTTTTTTAAGTTAAAAGTTATTTTTCACTTACAAACTTAGGTTAGCTAAAGTGGGATTTAGGGTTTGAAAATTCATAGCACAAGCTCTTTAGGTGTCAAGCTCAACCTGTTTGAGCTTATTTTGTCTTTCAAAAGTCCTTTTCATAGCTTAATATAGGCCTGCATTTTTTGCTTTTGTCTTTATAAAAGTTGAAAAAACTCAGCATATACTGAGTGTAAGTTGCTTTTTCACTTAGCTTTTTCATAGCTTAATTGTGTTTCAAACTCTCTTTTCTTTGATGAGATAGATTGCTTGTTGGACTAGCTTTTTAGTGCTATAAGCCATTAGGCCATACGGATCCACTAACTAGCTTAAAAATAAGCTAGAAAGTGCCCCCTTGTTGGCTGTTTTAGCAGTTTTGGCCAATTTTGCTATTTGCTTATCTGAGCTTATAGCTTATTAGACTTGCTTATCTCATGTTTCATTATGCTTATTAGGTTAGCTTTTAAGTGCTTTTAGCTTATTTAGTTTAGGACTGAGCTTATTCAAGCTTATGAGCTTTTAGTTTAGAAATTTAAGTTTAAAAGCCTTTTGGTCATTCTGTCATTTTAAGCTTATTTTAGCTCATCTTATTTGCTTAATTTTATTCCATTGTACTCATTAGGTATAGCTTATTGCCTGTTGATAGTTTTTTTTCTTTTTCATTAGCTTTTTAAGTCTAAAAATGCTTAACAGTTAGCCTTAAGTCTTAGTGTAAAAAGCTAAGTCTATCACTTTTGTTAGCTTATTTCTGTGCTTATTTGTGGGTTTTATAAAAATTCATTTTTCAAAAATTACTTATTTTAGGTCCTTAAGCTTTTTTAAAAAGAAAGTTAGCAAAAATAATAACATTGGGAGTGAAGGAGAAGTCAAGGTGAGCAAGGCTCGAACCTGAGACCTCTCCCTCACTCAACCAATATTTAACACACACCCCCACTACAACATGCCATTGGGTCTTTTCCGGTATTAGTTTGCAAAATCTAATATATAACACCTTTTTAGTCATTTTAGCTATAAGCCCTTTTCTGTTTATTTCGAGCTTATTTCAATAAGCTGTTGAACCCAACTTATTTTTCTTAGGTTTAGCTTAGTGTAAAGTACTTTTTATAATTTTTTCAGAATTTCCCCATTTAGTTTACTAATTTTTATGCGTTTTATATATTAAATTTTTTTTTAATTCATATTAAATAAAATAAAAGTCAAAAAAATCTAATTCTTTTTTTTTCAATTTTCTTTTATCATTTAGGACTAATAAAAAATAAATTTTCATTTGTAAGGTTAAATATTTAGAATTTGTTTTTTTAAAGAATGGGATTTGAATCCCGTTATCATTTTTAGTGTTTTAGCGTTAATTGCTTTCGTTTTTAGCGTGCCTTTACTTGTTTGTGCATTTTATTTATAGAAATAGAAAACCAACCCAATCTTTGTATTATTCAAGCACAATCCCAAAACGTAACCTTGATTTTCAAAGCTATAAGCCCTTTTCTGCTTATTTCGTGCTTATTTCAATAAGCTGTTGAACCCAGCTTATTTTTCTTATGTTTATCTTAGTGCAAAGTACTTTTTATAATTTTTTCAGAATTTCCCCATTTAGTTTACTATATTTTATGCATTTTTATATTAAAACTGTTTTTAATTCATATTAAAGAAAATAAAAGTCAAAAAAATCTAATTTTTTTTTTAAATTTTCTTTAATCATTTAGGACTTATAAAAATTAAATTTTCATTTGTAGGGTTAAAATTTTAGAATTTGTTTTTTTAAAGAACGAGATTTGAATCCCGTTATCATTTTTAGTGTTTTAGCGTTAATTGCTTTCGTTTTTAGCGTGCCTTTACTTGTTTGTGCATTTTATTTATAGAAATAGAAAACCAACCCAATCTTTGTATTATTCAAGCACAATCCCAAAACGTAACCTCGATTTTCAAATTCGCACCTCGTCTGGACACGACTCGGGAAGGTTTTTAGGGATTTACTTTGGTTAAAAGTATTTATCCTTTTAAAAAGCCTCTTGGAATATTTATTATTGATATTTTGGGACTACTTATTATATATTTATATTATATATATAGTAAGAAATCTACAAATCAATTTTTGGCGCCGTTGTCGGAGAGGTTGTGAAACGAATATTGTGTACGTTTGAAGACTAGTGTTTGAAGAATATTCTTCGTGAAGTTTATTGCTTATTTTGTGAATATATAAAATACAAAAATATTTTATTTTCTAGATTTTATTTTTCATTATTTAAAAACACAAAAATCATTATAAATACTTTTCCTAAAGTATTTGCAATACAAAAAAAATTGAAAAAACCAACAAAATAAATCGTGTTGTTAATCGTTATAATCGGCTCACCTTTGAATTACAAACTATAAGGGGGGGTATAAGGAGGGCTTGATCCAAGGAACATCGCCTTAAAAGGAAGAACGCTTTTAAATCGCTTCGGCATGCTAATTCCTTTCGCTCTCTTGTGCGTAATTTAAAGAGCTACCGTGGACTTTTAACTTCCGATTACCAAAAATATTGTGTTTTTCATAATTAGTGCATGCGCACTCGTTCTCAAACCCGTAACCGTCCTCAACAACAAGTCCCACCGAATATTGAACCTTTTGATCTTGAAGAACCTATTGAAAATCAAGCTCCTCCCGTAGTTACGATGGCCGATCAACGTACTATGGCGTAATTGCTCCAAGCACCCACCGAGGGTTACGAGGATGCAATCGTTGTTCCCGCAATCACCGCGGACAACTTTGAGCTTAAACATGGTTTGCTCACTCTTGTGAAAAATAAACCATTTTGTGGACTTGATAAAGAAGATCCTCATGCTCACATTCGATATTTCAATAAGATCACTTCTACGTTGAAGTTCCCAAACGTTCTGAATACGTCGATTAAGCTTATGCTTTTTCCATTTTCCCTCGAGGGGGCCGCCCGGATTTGGCTTGAAAAAGAACCCTCTCGATCGATTCTTACTTGGGATGATCTTGTTTCAAAGTTTATCAACCGATTTTTCCTTCCCTCCAAAACAAGCAACCTTCGAAATGAAATCATCAATTTTCGACAACGTTTTGATAAATCTTTTAGTGAGGCATGGGACCGATTCAAGGATCTCCTTCGTGCATGCCCACATCATGGTTTCTCGGAATTACATGAACTCGATACTTTCTACAATGCTTTGAATTCTAATGATCAAGATTCGTTGAATTCCGCCGCGGGTGGTAATTTTTTGGACAAAATGCCTCGAGATTGCTTAGCCATCATCGAGAGCAAATCCAAAGTTCGTTATTCACGAAGCAAAGCGATTGTTTCCAAAGTAAGTACGAGCTCTTCTACCCCCGGTGTTTCACCCGATGTTGCCGAACTTAAAGATATGGTGAGAGCCTTGCTTCTCGATAAGAAAAACCAATCCCAAGCTCCCGCTACCGTAAAAGCGGTCGAGGAAAGTTGTGTAACTTGCGGTGGTGCTCATTCTTACCGTAATTGTCCCGCCACCGATGGCAACGTTTATCGTGACAATATTCAAGAATACGTTTCACAAGCCGCCGCGGTTAACTACAACCAAGGAAATACCGGTTACCGTCCTCCGATGGTTGCAAATCAAATTCGACCTCCCGGTTTTCCTCCCGTTCAAAACAATCAAAACAATCAAAGAAATAATCAAAACCGTTACAATCAAAACCGGGGAAATAATTACAACCAAGGTCCAATTTATCAACCCCCGGCTTACCAAGCTCCGGTTTACCAAGCTCCGGCTCCTCAAACACAAGGTGTGTCAAAGGATGACTTTCAAAACTACATCAAAGCTAATGATGCGGTTATGAAAAATATGCAAAACCAAAACCAAAACATGCAAAACCAAATGACCAATTTAACGGACATGCTTACCAAATTCATGAATGTCAATACCGCCTCTACTTCGGGCTCGGGTTCTCTTCCTACAAACCGTTGCTAACCCGAGAGGTGATATGAAAGCCATCACCACCCGAAGTGGAGTTTCTTATGATGGGCCTCAAGTTCCACCTCCGCCTTCTTCTCTTCCTAAGGTGGTGGAACACGAACCCGAGGTGACAAAGGATACGGTGCAACCAAGCACCGAAAACATCCAACCTCCGGAGGTCCAAACCCAAAATGATGAGCCCGTTGTTGCTCCAAAGACTAAACCGACCATACCTTATCCTTCAAGGATTAACAAGGAGAAGCTCCGTGAAAAAGACGATCTTTTAGCTTTGAAATTTATGGAAATTTTTTGGAATCTCCACTTCGAGCTAAGCTTCGCGGATGCTCTCCTACACATGCCCAAATTTGCACCAATGTTTAGGAAGCTTCTCAATAACAAAGATAAGATAATTGACTTAATCAAGACACCGGTGAATGAGAATTGCTCGGCGGTTATCCTCAAAAAGTTTCCCGAAAAACTTGGAGACCCCGGTAGATTTCTTATACCGTGTGATTTTCCGGAGATGGATGAATGCTTAGCCTTGGCCGATCTCGGTGCAAGCATCAACCTAATGCCTCTTTCCGTATGGGAAAAGCTAAATCTCCCGGATTTGACCAAAACCCGAATGATACTTGAACTTGCCGACCGAACGATTTCTACTCCAACCGGCATTGCCGAGGATGTTTTCGTGAAAGTTGGAACATTTTTCTTTCTGGCCGACTTTGTAGTCGTTGATTATATTGCCGATCCTCGGGTTCCTTTGATTCTCGGGAGACCTTTCTTGAGGACGGCACGAGCTTTGATTGATGTTCACGGTGAACAAATGACCCTTCGACATGATGACCAATCCATAACATTCAAAGTTGGTGATACTAAGACATTCTCCTACAATACTATTGAATCGGTTAACCGAGTCGATGTTATTGATGTAGCTTGTGAGGAGTATGCTCAAGAAGTACTTGGATTTTCGGATATTTCCAAGAGTGGCAATCCCACCCCAACTTTGGAACCAATCCTTTCTACTTCTCCCCCCTCTCTCACTCCTTTTGAGGGAGGTGACTTCATTTTGGAAGAAATCGAAGCTTGTCTTACTAGCAAATCAATTCCACCGGGAATTGATGATGCCGACTTCGATCCAAAAGAAGACCTTCTCACCCTTGAAAGATTGCTTAATTCTGACCCATCTTCCACCCTCCCTCCAGAAGAACAAAAATTTGAGGAACTTAAGACCGTTGAACCTTCTAGTGATGAACTCCCCGAGCTTGAGCTCAAAGACTTACCACCTCATCTTGAGTACGCGTTTTTGGAGGGTACCGATAAATTACCCGTCATAATCGCTAAAGACTTAAAAGATGAGGACAAGACCGCTCTTCTTAAGGTTCTTAGATCACATAAGCGTGCCATAGCTTGGAAGATTTCGGATATTAAGGGAATAGATCCAAAGTTTTATACTCATAAGATTTTGATGGAAGATAATGTTAAACCCACGGTGCAACATCAAAGACGGGTTAACCCAAAAATTCACGAGGTTATCAAGAAAGAAGTTATCAAACTTCTTGAAGCCGGATTAATTTATCCCATCTCTGATAGCCCATGGCTAGCCCCGTCCATTGTGTGCCCAATAAAGGTGGTATAACCGTAATTGAAAATGATGATAATGAATTGATACCTACTCGATCAATTACGAGATGGTGTGTATGCATTGACTACCGAAAGTTAAATGATGCCACCCGTAAAGATCATTTCTCATTACCGTTTATCGACCAAATGCTTGAGAGACTCGCGGGGAATGAATATTATTGTTTTCTAGATGGTTTCTCAGGTTACTTTCAAATACCAATTGACCAGAAGGACCAAGAGAAGACCACCTTCACTTGCCCTTATGGAACTTTTGCCTACCGACGCATGCCTTTTGGCTTATGTAATGCTCCAGGCACGTTCCAAAGGTGCATGATGGCCATTTTCCATGACATGATCGAGGAAACAATGGAGGTCTTCATGGATGATTTCTCGGTCTTCAGGGACTCTTTCTCTTCATGCCTCTCCCATTTAGACAAAATGCTCAAACGGTGCGAAGACACTAATCTTGTTCTAAATTGGGAGAAGTGTCATTTTATTGTCAAAGAGGGCATCGTCCTCGGCCATAAAATTTCTAAGTCCGGGATTGAGGTCGATAGAGCCAAAGTTGATGTAATAGCAAAATTACCTCATCCCACAACCGTCAAAGGAGTTAGAAGTTTTTTAGGACATGCCGGATTTTACCATAGGTTTATTCAAGACTTCTCAAAAATCTCCTGACCAATGACCCACCTTCTAGAGAAAGAAACCCCATTTGTCTTTTCCAAGGAATGTGTAGAGGCATTTAATGCCCTTAAGAAGAAATTGAGCGAAGCACCGATTTTAGTTGCCCCTGATTGGGACCTACCGTTTGAGATTATGTGTGATGCTAGTGATTATGCGGTAGGAGCGGTCTTGGGGCAACGTAAGACCAAACATTTTTAACTGATACACTATGCAAGCAAGACTATGACCGACGCTCAAGCTCATTATACTACTACGGAAAAAGAGCTTTTAGCCGTAGTGTATGCTTTCGAGAAATTCCGGTCATATCTTGTCTTGTCAAAAACAATAGTGTATACGGACCACTCGGCTCTTAAGTATCTTCTCGCTAAACAAGATGCTAAACCGAGATTGCTTCATTGGATTCTCCTACTCTAAGAATTTGATGTCATTATCCATGATAAAAAAGGAGTTGAGAATCTAGCGGCCGACCACTTGTCTAGGTTATAGAACCCCTACAGAAAAAGGAAATTATAGAAACATTTCCTCTCGAGACACTTGGTATGGTGACTTTTCGTGGTGATGATAGTACCCCATGGTTTTCCGATTTTGCAAATTACCATGCGGGGAATTTTGTGATTAAAGGGATGTCGTCTCAACAAAAGAACAAGTTTTTCAAGGATGTTAAGCACTACTTTTGGGACGACCCCTATTTGTTCAAGATTTGTGCGGATCAAATGATTCGGCGGTGTGTTTTGGCCAAGAAGCCCATGATATCCTCATGGCTTGCCATAATGGACCCATCGGGGGACATCATGGTGCCAACTACACCGCTAAGAAAGTCTTTGATGCCGGATTTTATTAGCCGACAATTTACCAAGATGCCCATGACTTGGTCACCTGATGTGACGCTTGTCAACGTCAAGGAAAAATCTCACAAAGGGGTAAAATGCCACAAAATGCCATCCAAGTTTGTGAGATCTTTGACGTTTGGGGCATCGATTTTATGGGACCGTTCCTGTCTTCACGAGGGAACAAGTATATACTCGTGGCCATCGATTATTTGTCAAAATAGGTTGAAGCAAAAGAGCTCCCCACCAATGACGCCCGAGTTGTTTGCAAATTCTTAAAATCTCTCTTCGCCCGATTTGGGACCCCTAGTGATCGTGGTACCCATTTTTGCAATGACCGATTTGCAAAGGTCATGTTTAAATACGGGGCTACTCACCATCTCTCCACCGCGTATCACCCCCAAACAAGTGGGCAAGTTGAGGTTTCAAATCATGGTTTGAAACACATTCTTGAGAGGACCGTAGGTGAAAACCGTGCTTCGTGGTCTGATAAGTTGGATGACGCCTTGTCCGCATTTAAGACACCCATCGGGTGTACTCCTTACAAGTTGGTGTATGGAAAGGCTTGTAATATACTTATCGAGCTCGAGCATAAGGCCTACTGGGCCTTAAAACATTGCAATTATGACCTTGTGAAAGTGGGTGATCACCGAAAGTTCAAATAAATGAATTAAATGAACTTCGTGATCAAGCCTATGAGAACTCTTTGATCTACAAAGAGGCTCCATGACTCCAAGATCAAAAACCGCGTTTTCAACGTTGGTGATCGAGTCCTCCTCTTTAATTCTGTTGGTGATCGAGTCCTCCTCTTTAATTCTTGATTAATGATTTTCTCCGGCATGCTTAAGACCCACTGGATTGGACCATCACCGTTACCCAAGTATTTCCTTATGGCACTGTCGAGTTATCTCAAACCGACAGGCCAAACCTCAAGGTGAATGGTCATCGACTTAAATACTACTTTGGAGGGGACATACCACCGATGGTTGTCCCGGATCTCTAAACTTCCTCATGGACCAATGAATTCGGGGACGGGTCAAGCTTAGTAACCTTAAACAAGCGCTTCGTGGGAGGAAACCCATGCTTATCCTTCTATCTTCTTTCTATTTTCTAATAAGTGTAACGTGAGGAGGTGTGCCTCTTCCATTCTCGTGTGTTTTGTGTTGTATGTCCAGGATTGCCCGTATTATGAAGCATCTCGTGCTCGTGGTTTTGTCCTTCGTTCACTCGAGCTTCAAATCCTCAGCTTCATTATGGGAATCCAATATCCAAATCTTATCGACTAACGTTTATCTTTAAGCATACTTAATAAATGGCTTAGGATTTACGTAGAGACCCTTCTTAAAACATTGAGGACAATGTTCAATTCTAGTATGGGGGGATCTATCGATTTGATTGTGCCTGCAGTCGTTGTTTTCACGTAATCCCGTTTTTACCACCAAAATACCAAAAAATGAAAAAAATTTGAAAAATTCCAAAAATAAAATAAGTGTTTTGTCACAATTTTGACTTTCCTGCTGGGTAGAATAAGAATAAATTTTGACTCGATCGAGCCGGGCGCGCTCTAGCTTGCCCCTTAACTTTTAGACTAAGCATTCGCGGATCTTTGTATTAAAGATTTTAAATTTGCAGAATGAAAACAAAAAATGATAGAGTTAATTATGAGTTAGATGCTAAACAAGGATTAGTTCAGAAATCTTAGAGGCTCATAAGTGTAGTTTTGTGGGTTTTTTCTCCTAAAGCTTTCTAACAGACTAATATATTGTGGCTCCTTAGAAAATTAAACTTAAATCAACAATTTTTGATATTGAAGCTTTATTAATGTAGTCGACAACATTAATTTATTTAGTCTTGTTAAATTTATACTTAAATTTTTAAAAAGAAGTTTTCTTATATATCGGGGTACTATAAAAAAAATGATGAGTAATAATTCTAAATGTGGGCTGATTAAAAGTTTGATGCATCTTGCCGGGCTACAAACGATGTTGCAGGCCTTCTAAGAAGGCCCATAGCTCCGAGAAATATTAATCCGAGACTGATAAAGTTTGCCTGCATATTGCGGCTCACTAACCGATGTTGCGCCGCCTTCTAAAAGGTCGAGGATTTCCTTTGTTAAAAGTATAATTTTGATAAGTGTGATATATGATTTAATAAGATACTAGGGAAAATCTGTTGATCCCATCCTAGATCGATTCTTTTCTTCAGGTTGTCTAAGGTTATATTACCTTGGATAAATCCAAAAAACTTGTTGTAGAAACTTTGTATGTAATTAAAGTGTATGCGGAAACTACACTTAATAATCTAGAGTATTTATCTCATGAAACAGTAAATATGAATGAAATGTACACAAGATGTAACAAAAACATCTTCAGTATTATTAAATGATAATAATACGTGTACTCTATCTTAGTACTAGGTTTACAACCTTGAAGCTTTACAATACTCTTAATTCTCTGGATCTGAGTATTTGGGTGGATGTGTTGTGTTTTTGTGATATCTTCAAACTAATGCCCCTAGAGCCTCCTTTTATAGACTAAAGGAGTCTTAGTCGCTTACATACATTCCTAAGGATATTCTTTATCTTTTCTAACCATAAAACATAATCTTCTAAATAATACATTATGTATATCCTTGATACATAAATAATTAATACTTATCTTCAAAGTATACTTGTTCTCCCAACAAACGTTATCTCTTTAATTCATCTTTAACTTGTTAGAGAAAAAGTGCACAGAAAAATGTAGTCGATAGTAAGGGGTGTGTGTGTTCTAGGGTCAAGATCATTGTAGATGCCTAAGGTTTTGTTGTTTTAGCCTCAAGGATCTTGATTCCTTGTTATAGTTTAGATAACACGTTCTAGAATTAATCATCTAGAATTGGGGCTTGTAGTAGTCATTGTATAAAGATGATGATGAAACCTTGTTAGGCAATAATAAAGAATGTTCTTAATGTTTATTATGCTATGAATTCTATTGTTCTTTGTTATTGTTCATCCTAGATTAAAGTTCTAAACAAACTGAACTTACAACGATCTTTAGGTTTCCACAAGTGGTATCAGAGCTTTTCATTGAGAAACTTTGATCTAGAAGAAACTATCAAAAAGAATCCTTTACTCACAAGGAAGATATGGCTCCTATGGCTTTTTCAGACTCAGAGGTATACACTAATAAAACTTGCTCTAAAACTTGTCTGAATAACTATGAAACTCTTAAGAAACAGTTTGATGATTTGCTTGTTAAGCTTAATGAATCTGAATTTAAAGCAGCTACTTATAAAAGAGGTTTAGCAACTCTAGAAGCTCAACTTATCACATATAGGAAGAATGAGGTTCTTTTTAGTAAAGAAGTTGCATTTCTTAAAAGAGAAGTAGCTTGTAAAAACTATGAAATAAATATACTTAAAAGTGAGCTTGAAAAAGTTAAGCAAGAAAAAGATGGCATTGATTTAAATTGGCGAAATTATGATAGGGCCGCACAGGACGTAGATCATTTATTAGGAAGTCAGATAAATGACAAAAGTAAAACGGGTTTTAGGGTATAGAGCAAAGTTCCCTCCATCTCATCAATTAATTATATAGACCTCAAACTAGCTTATCTGTCTATTTGGTCTTGATGAATTCAAATAGCCTGAGTTCAAAGGTTATGGTCCTGAGAAGAGTAAGCAAGAGTCTATATGGTTTGTGATTAAAGAATCTATCAAATTCTAAGGAAAACTTCTGAAGAGTCTTTGGTGAGAAAAAGTATCACAAGACAAAAGTGGATTTGTTAAAATTTTTCACCTTAATGTTGATAAAGAAACTGTTTTTCATGTTAATAAAAAGGTAGAGTTCACAAAACCTAAAATTCATGAAAAACTAGTTAAAAAGTCAGTTAGGTATGCCCAGAAATGTATAGTATCACCATCTCCTAGGGGAATTAGAGAATTAGAATGAACGAAGTCCAATCAAAACTGAGGAAAAAGATTTTTTGATGTATAACATGGCTTGCTATATCATGTGGAAGTTTAATTCATTTGCGATTAATTATCATTAGCATAAAGAAGAGGCATAATATCTAGAAATAACTACAATAGGGTGGATGCCAAAAATTACACACCTAGTGTACTCAGGAATATGTCTCCTAAAGCAGTTTTGTTGAAAACTGGCCTCACACCACTTAATACTGTTAGGCCAGTTAATACTGCTCACCCCAAAATAGCAGTTCATAGTGCTAAATCAAAGACACATTTTTCAAAACAAGCACAATCAACTGCTAAGAGGCCCATTTATAAGCAAACAACATTAACTAGAAGATCTGTGCATACAGCAAAGAGACACTATTATACTGGAAGGTATAATGCAGTTAATACTGCTAGGTCATATACAGGACAAGTTAATGCTGTTAGGGTAAGAGGGGTAAATGTTGTAAAGTCCTCAGCATATTGGGTTTGGAGACCTACCAAATCTAATGGTGCATCACTTGCTTTTAAAAGACACAACTACATTGATGCACGAGGCAGATCCAAGTCAGTAATGACTTGGGTCCTCAAAGAAATCTAATTTCCTTATTATTATTTTTTTGTGCAGGGCAAGCCACAACATGATGATAAAAGATTTGTTGATAGTGGATGCTCAAGGCACATGACTAGGAACATAGCTTATCTCTCAGATTTCAAGGATTTTGATGGAGGTTATGTTGCATTTGGAGGAGGTGCATATGGTGGTAGAATTACTGAGCATGTTGAATACCTGATGTTGAATGCTTCACCTTTGAAGTAATGTTTGAGAAGAAAGTTAATGATCTTGGTTCACAGTTTTTAACTTTTATTCATGGGTTATGCATAAATATAGATCCTCGTGAATTCCCACATGTCTATCTAGTCTTTTCTAGTATGCTTGTGATGAATAGAGGCATGTTGTTGTATAATTATTGAAGACAGAGTTAATGTTGTTCGACTTCTGTTAATACTACTAGGCAGAAAATTACTACTGCCAGGCAAATGTTAATGTTGTTGAGATGACATGGGCACCAAAGCTGCAACTGTTTCATCAAATTCTTATCTCTTGAAGCATTGTTTGAGGGGAGGTTCCTTATTCATACAACCAAAAAGAATGAATAAAAGGATGTGTTATCTCATAAGTATGTTCAAAAGTATCAAACACATCTAGGCATATTAAAAAGAGGTCGGGACACAGATACCCTTAGTCCTAGTGGCTCCCCCTGACCAAAGGTGGTGATGAGGCTGTCCATAAGGAAGTTGGGTGACAAAATGGAAGGCTGCACTCCTGCTTCTAGCGTAGAAGCAGAGCGGGACTGTGGTAACATCAAATAAGATCAATCATTGGCAACACTTAAGGAGCAACTCCTTAGGGAATTTAGTTCAGGTAGTGGTATAGGTTGCCAAGATACATTTGGGGATGTAAATGCTCAAACTAGGTTTGAGATTGCATATAAACAGTCCAATGATCCACCTCTCTCAAGAGGTTACACACTTGGAAGTGGGGAGGACAGTATGAAACTTATTGGAATTGATAGAATTTTGTACACAACTGTACCTATAAATACAGAATGAGGTTTGGTAAGCCAAAAGAAAATGAGAGATTTGTGGCTTACAATAGAAAGAGCGATGGGTACCATAGAAACTCACTCAACCAATATTTAACACACACCCCCACTACAACATGCCATTGGGTCTTTTCCGGTATTAGTTTGCAAAATCTAATTTATAACACCTTTTAGTCATTTTAGCACAAGGCCTACTAGGCCTTAAAACATTGCAATTATGACCTTGTTACTGCGGGTGATCACCGGAAACTTCAAATGAATGAATTGAATGAACTTCGTGATCAAGCCTATGAGAACGCTTTGATCTAAAAAGAGAAGACAAAGAGGATCCATGACTCCAAGATCAAGAACCGCATTTTCAACGTTGGTGATCGAGTCCTCCTCTTTAATTCTATATTAAAGATTTTCTCGGGCAAGCTTAAGACCCGTTGGACTAGACCATTCACCGTTACCTAAGTATTTCCATATGGCACCGTCAAGTTATCTCAAACCGACGGGCCAAACTTCAAGGTGAATGATCATCGACTTAAGCATTACTTTGGAGGGGACATACCACCGATGGTTATTCCGGATCTCTAAACTTTCCCCTTGGACCAATGAATTCGGGGTCGAGTCAAGCTTGTGACTCGGTTAACAAAAACAAGCGCTTCATGGGTGGCAACCCATGCTTATCCTAATATATTTATATAGTAGTAATGAATAAGTGTGTTGTGAGGAGGCTCGTGCTTTGTGTTTTGTTGTATGTCCAGGATTGCCCGGATTTTTAAAGCCTCTCGTGCTCACGGTTTTTGTCCTTCGTTAACTAGAGCTTCACATCCTCAGCTTCATTATGGGAATCCAATATCCAAATCTTATCGACTAACGTTTATCTTTAAGCATACTTAATAAAAGGCTTAGGATTTACGCAGAGACCCTTCTTAAAACATTAAGGACAATGTTCAATTCTAGTATTGGGGGGGATCTATCGATTTGATTGTTCCTGCAACCATTGTTTTTACATAATCCTATTTTACCACCAAAATACCAAAAATATGAAAAAATTTAAAAAATTCCAAAAATAAAATAAGTGTTTTTGTCACAATGTTGACTTTCCTGCTGGGTAGAATAAGAATAAATTTTGACTCGAGCGAGCGTATTGAGCTCTAGCTTGTCCCTTAACTTTTAGACTAAGCATTCGCGGATCTTTTTATTAAAGATTTTAAATTTGCGAAGAACGAAAAATGATAGAGTTAATTATGAGTTAGATGCTAAACAAGGATTAGTTGGAAATCTTAAGAGCTCATAAGTGTAGTTTGTGGCTTTTCTCTCCCATAAGCTTCTAACCGGACTAATAATACGTGCTATTTTTGAAAATTAAACTTAAATCAACAATTTTTGATATTGAAGCTTTATTAATGTAGTCGACAACATTAATTTATTTAGTCTTAGTTCAAATTTATACTTGAATTTTCTAAAAAGAAGTTTTCTCTATATCGTGGTAATATTAAAAAAAATGATGATTAGTAATAATTATAAACTGTGGGCTGATAAAAGTTTGCTGCATCTTGCCGGCTCACAACCGATGTTGCAGCCTTCTAAAGAAAGCCCATAGTGAGAATAATAATCCGAGACTGATAAAAGTTTGCTGCATCTTGCCGGCTCACAACCGATGTTGCAGCCTTCTAAAAGGTCGAGGATTTCCTTTGTTAAAAGTATAATTATGATAAGTGTGATATATGTGATTTAATAAATATAGGGAAAATCTCTTTTTCTTAAATTCAAATATGCTTTTGAACTAAGACTAATTCGTTTTAAGATTGTGGTTTTTCTAAAATGAATTGTTTTATTAACGGGAAGCCTAAGAATTTTTGAAACCGAAGGTCCGTGAGTTCCGATACTATTCTCTGTGGGGTGTCAAAAGCCTGGTCACCTAAGCCGGTCTCGGCTGGGATGTGCCGAGAAGAAAGTCGCTACATGGAATGATCTCGCCTTCAAAATCATAATTCTTGGGTGGAACGTAAAGCAATAGAAATATTGCAATTTTCTTAAAAAGGTTGATCCATGGTTGAAATTCGAAATAAGCACACTAACATAATATGAAATAATTGTCGGGAGTGAAAAGTTTACAAGGTACAAGTATGAGTAGTGTTAGCATCTTAGCTCATATTTAACGGTGATTTTGTTTTTAAGCTTGGTTTGGGACGAGTGAAAAGTCAGGGACGATGAATTTATCCTTCTTGGGCATTTTAGGATTGAAATGCATCTTGTTCTGTGACCCTAAAGTTATAAAAATAACGAAAGTCAAACATGTTAGTTAGTTGCTTGAAATGAAAAGTACAAAAAAATGAGAAAAAGGAAAAATACAAAAATATGTGTGGTAATAAGTGTAAATATTTAAAAATGGTAAAAACGGGGCTTTTCAAAGCTATTGATTCTTTAATTCCCCTCGATGAACACTTAGCTACTTTTCGAGGTAATTAGTCGAGGGGGATTGAGATTCTTAGTTTTCTTAAGTGTTTACTTATGGCATTGCGTGAGGACACGGCAATATCTTAGTATGGGGGATTTTGGTATGTGCTTAATTACACATACCTTTTGCCTATAAAAATGTGCCTAAAATGACCAAAATATACCAAAAATACATTGTATTTGTGTGTTTTGTATTTGTGGTTTTGCATTTGTATTGTGCAGTAATCGGATTATCTAAAAAAGGTACAAAAACTAAGCCAAACGACAAAATCAGATGCTCGAAATGGAAAAGCATGTGAAAAAGTCCAATAAGTCAACCCTCAAAAAGTCAACAAGTCAAAGCCAAAGATGAAACCGAAGAAATCTTATCGGGTTAACCCGTACCCCACTTAATGGGCCGGATTAGCCCAATATGCTTATTTAATGATCAAAAGTCCAAAATCCCTTTTATATTAAACCCGGCCCAAACTAAGCCCAAACATAAGCCCATTAACCTATAACCATATGTCCCTGGCCCCTTACATTGTTAGTCCTCAAGGACTAACATTGTTAGTCCAAAAGGACTAACGATGCAAACACTTAACAAAAACAGGGCAAACGCCTATTAAGTCTTTTATATCAAAACCAACAGACCCTTTAAAACTTTCATTTCTTTTTTCACGGCACTCAAACATCACTATTCATCATCCCCTTCACCTTCGTTTAGACTATGACCTCAAAAATCATACTCATCCACTATTCAAACTTCTTCTACCCTACTCATAAGAAGCCAATTCCACCTTGGCAATCCCACACAATCTCATTCGTTAAAGGAAGATGACACAAAATCAATGGTTGAGATCAGACCCCTTGGAGAATACTCAAGATTAATGGCTGAGATGGAAGCTTTGTAGCTACTCACACAAGAAACACACCCTCGTTTCTCCTCACACAGAAAACACACATGAAGAGCCCAAGACTTTGAAGATTTTAGTATAATAGGGCACTTTATAAGCCTTTGGGGATATCTAGTTTTTAGTAGTTTTTCAGCTTATTATATTAATAGTTTAGCTTATTTTCAAAGTCTTGTAACTTCTTTTATGAATTAATGAAATTTCAAGTTTTAGCTTAAAATCTGTTTTCCTTAAATTTGTGTTCAAAAGTTATCAAAGTGTTTATTGAATCTTCATAAGCTCATTTGTACTTGTTATAAGTTGTTCACTCAAGTTTTATAAACTTTTACATAGTTCATAGTGTTTGAGTTACTATTTCATCAAAATCATCAAAGAATCTGTTAAAATCACTTGGAGCATGGTGTATAATGGATGGCCATGGGTTAATGCTTATGTGGATAAGCTATAGGTTGGTTATAAGCTAATTTGAGTGCTTGAATCATTCACAAAAACTCGTGGTCTTTGTAATTTCTCATAAAAGTCATTGTTAGATTTAAAAAGTTGAATCTTGCTTATTGTTGGACTTACTGTGACTTATTATTGTCTTATCTCTCTGCTTTATATGTCTTATTATTTTCGGTTTGATCATGTTTTAATGCTAGTTGTCAGTTTTAAATCTTTTTGTTTTAAAGTTTTTTTTGGTTTTTTTTTTTTTTTTTTCTTACTTTCTTTCTTTTTTTTTTTTTCTTTTTATTATATTTTTTTTTTTTTTTTTTTTGTTTTTTTTTGTTTTTAATTTTGGTTTTTTTTTTTTTTTTTTTTTTTTTTTTTTTTTTTTTTTTTTTTTTTTTTTTACTTTTTTTTTTTTTCTTTTTTTTTTTTTTTTTTTTTTTTTTGTTTTTTTTTTTTTTAGTTTTTTGTTTTTTTTTTTGTTTTTTTGTTTTTTTTCTTTTTTTTAATTTTTTTTTTTTTTTTTTTTTTTTTTTTTTTTTTTTTCTATTTTTTATTTTTTTTTTTTTGTTTTATTTTTTTTTTTTTTTTCTTTTTTTTTTTTTTAGTTTGATTATTTTTTTTTTTTTTTTCTTTTTTTTACTTTTTTTTTTTTTTTTTTTTTTTATTTTGTTTACTTTATTGTTTCGTTTTTTTATTTTTTTTTTTTTTTGTTTTTTTGTTGTTTTTTTTTTTTTTTTGTTTCTTGTTTTTTTTTTTTTTTGTTATTTTTTTTTTTTTTTTTTTTTTTTTTTTTTTTTTTTTATTTTATTTTTTTTTTTTATTTTTGCTTTTTATTTTTCTTTGTTTTTTTTATTGTCTTATTTATTTTTATTTATTTTTTTTTTTTTTTTTTTTGCTTTTTCTTTTTTTTTTTTTTTTTTTTCATGGCCTTATTTTTTTTTTATTTTTTTTTTTTTTTTTTTTTTTTTTTTTTCTTTATTTGATTTTTATTTTTTTTTTGTTTTTTTTTATTTCATTATTCTTTTTTTTATTTGTTGTTTTATTATTTTTGGGTATTTTTTTTTTTTTTTTTTTTTTTTTTTTTGTTTTTTTCTTTTTGTTTGTTTTTTTTTTTTTTTTTTTTTTTGGGTTTTTTTTTTTTTTTTGTGATTTTTTTCTTTTTTTTTCTTTTTTATTTTCTTTTTTTTTTTTTTTTTTTTATTTTCTATGTTTTTATTTTTTTTCTTTTTTTTTTTTTTTTGTTTTTTTTTTATTTTCTTTTTATCATCCCCCTCACCTCGACTACTGCACCATCAAACAAACCCATCACTCTCAAACTTCTGCCCCACTCATAAGAAGCCAATTCCACCTTGGCAATCCCACACAATCTCATTCGTCAAAGGAAGATGACACTAAATCAAGGGTTGAGATCAGACCCCTTGGAGAACACTCAAGATTAATGGCTGAGATGGAAGCTTTGTAGCTACTCACACAAGAAACACACCCTCGTTTCTCCTCACACAGAAAACACACATGAAGACCCCAAGACTTTGAAGATTTTAGTATAAATAGGGCACTTTGTAAGCCTTTGGGGATATCTAGTTTTAAGTAGTTTTTTAGCTTATTGTATTAATAGTTTAGCTTATTTTCAAAGTCTTGTACCTTCTTTTATGAATTAATGAAATTTTAAGTTTTAGCTTAAAATCTGTTTTCTTAAATTTGTGTTCAAAAGTTATCAAAAGTGTTTTATAAGATCTCATAAGCTCATTTGTACTTGTTATAAGCTGTTCACTCAAGTTTTATGAACTTTTACATAGTTCATAGTGTTTGAGTTACTATTTCATCAAAATCATCAAAGAATCTGTCAAACTCACTTGGAGCATGGTGTATAATGGATGGCCATGGGTTAGTGCTTATGTGGATAAGCTATAGGTTGGTTATAAGCTGATTTGAGTGCTTGAATCATTCACAAAAACTCTGGACCTTTGTAAGTTCTCAAAAGTCATTTTTAGATTAAAAAGTTGAATCTGCTTATTGCTGGCTTACTGTGCTTATTATTGCTTATCTCTGCTTTATATGTCTTATTATTGTGGTTTGATCATGTTTTAATGCTAGTTGTAGTTTAAATCTTGTTGTTTCAAGTTTTGGTAAAATTTGTCTTAAATAGCATATAAAGTAGCATAGTTGTTAATCTTGTTATTTTGGCATATTTAGTTGTTAAAAGTTGTTCATTAGGTTTGTGTTTAGCTAAAAATTATCTAGTCGTTGAGGTTTTAGTGCTAAATCTTAAGTTATCAAGCTCAAAATCATGAATATAAGTTTAAAGGGGTGTTTGGCAAAGAACAGTACTAACCATTGTTAGTACTATTTTGACCCATTTGACCCATTTGGGAGATTTGATTACTAATTTAGAGGCCTCTTAATCTATTTTAGGTATTAGTTTAAGTTTAAAAACAAGTTTTAAAGTTTTATGTAGGTATGTTATGAATCTGTGTTATTAAAAAGCTCTCATTGTGCTTATTTTAATTCTTGGCTTTGAAATCTTTTAAGTTCATGTTTTCATGTTTATTTTGCTCTCTTAAGTCATATTATCATCTGGTCTCAAAGGTTTATGGTCCATTTCATGTTATGCAAAAGTTTTGAAAAACCTGTCATACTTGTTCTTCATTTTCAGTCCCAAAACACCCTTTTTGATTCATAGATTTGAACTAGTAAATGGAACCTTATGAACTTGAGCTTCTGAATATAAGCTCATTGGGAGCTTAACTTCATCTGTTTGGGCTTGTTTAACATTTCCAAATTCATTAAGTAGGTTTAAATTAGGTTCAAAGTTTGCTAAAAACTGAAAAAAGCTGTTAAACCCCCTGTGACAGTTTTGCTTAATCTTTGGATTTCTTGATGTTTATGTGTTTAAGCTCATGTTTTTAGTGTTGAATCTTGTAGTGTAATAGTTAATCTTGTTAGGTTTTGATTTGTAGCTTCTGAAAGTAGCTTTTTGTATCTTAATCTAGTTTAAAATTAGCTTAAAATCTGTTTTAGTTAAGTTTTGTAGAAGTTAAGGTTTTTGGCTGTTTCTGCTTATTTGCTTATTTGAGCCTTTCTAGCTGTTAGGATTGCTTAATTATTGTTAAATTTGCTTATTAGTTAAGTTTTAGGCACTTGTAGCTTATTTTGACTAGGAATTAGAGAAATTTAAGCTTATGAGCAATTTGTTTATTAGAATCTTCTAAGTTTAAAAGACTCTTAGGAAATTCTGTCCTTTAAGCTTAGTTTAGCTTATTTTTCTTTGCTTAATTTGGTTCATAAGTGCTTAATAGGTGTAGTTTAGTATCTGTGTTAGCTTATTTTTTTTCATTAGCTTATTAAGTCTAAAAAATGCAAACAGTTAGCCCTTTTTGGCCTTAGTTTAAAAAAGCATTATGTAAGCTTTTATAGCTTATTTCTGTGCTTATTTTAGGTTTTTATAAAAAGTCACATTTTTAAAGTTGTTTATTTTTAGGTATTAAAGCTTTTTCATAAAAAAAATTTCAAAAAAAAATATGTTGGGAGTTGAGGGAAATCAAGGGTGAGTAAGACTCGAACCCCTGACCTCAACCTCACATCTACCAACGTATTTAACACACACACTCACTACTACCAGCACCAGTAGGGCTATCTGGTGGTAGTTTTCCCCCCCAAATTAGTTTTAATAACCCATATTGTCCATTTGAGCTATTCCAGCCCCTATTTTAAGTTTATTCAGCTTATTTCAATAAGCTGTTTTTCCCATTTTATTTTTCCTAGATTAAGCTTTGTTCAAGAGATTTTTCAAGAATTTTTTAGATTTTTCTAACTTCGTTTAGTATTTTTAATTATTTTTTATTAAAACTATTTTTAATTCATAAAAAATTAAATAAAAGTTAAAAAAATATAATTCTTTTTTTTAAAATTTTCTTTTATCATTTAGGATTTTTAAAAATTAATTTTGCTTTCGTAGGGCTAAATTTGTAGAATTTGGTTTTTTAAAGAACGGGATTTGGTCCCGTTATCGTTTTTCTTCGGTTTTCACCTTAATTGCGTACGTTTTTAGGGTACTTCTTTTTATTAGTTCATTGCATTTCGTCATTTAGTGTTTATAAAAATAAAAAATAATATATTTTAGGATTAATTTTGATAATTTTGGTTTTCAAGTCACGTATTTTTTTTAGGATTCCCAGTTATCGTTTTATTGAATTAGCTTTAATTAGTTTTCGTTTTTTAGTTTGCTTACTTGTTTTCCCGTAGAATTCGAAAATCCAACAAAATCTTTGTATTCACACATCTATATCTAACATAAACTCTCGACTTTTCCATTGCATTCCTCTAACGAAATAAAATGACTCGGTCCGATTTTGAACTTTATTTGATATTTAAAGTGAAAATCGATACCTACCGGATATCAATTATATTGTATATTGTGAATTTTTTTGACTTGTTGCCTCGGTTTTAAGGTGATTTGTTGAAGGTTACCTATATTATATAGATATATACAATTGGTACCAACGGAACAATTTTGCGCCCGCTGCCGGGAGGAGTGTATACATTGATCCGTTTTCAACTTTTGACAATTAAGTGTTTTGAAGATCCTTCTTGTGAAGATATTTTCTTTATTTAAAAATATAAAAATGCCAAGATATTTTACATTTCTTTTTATTTAAAGAAATAAAGAAAAATCAAAAAAATATTAAAAAATTTCATATAAAATAATAAAAATCATCATCAAATATAATGCTCTCAACTTGAGCATTAAATCATAAAAAGTTTCCCAAACCAAATATTCAAAACTAGTCGTTTGATGTTCCACTTGTGAAGTACGGCTACCTTTTAATTGATAACAAACTAAAAGAGGTTGTAAATAAGGAGGTTGTGCCGAGGAACTACTACCCTAAAAGTAGAAGTTTTTAATAGCTTCGCGCTTTCCCGCTTCCCTCCGCTCCTTTGTGCGTTTTTTACCCTTTTAGAGATCTTACCTAAAAGCAAAATTGATTAATGGTTTAAGTATATTCGGGTCTCATTTTCTCTATTAAAATAAAATGTGAACCAAATTGTTGAAACCAAAAAAAAATTATTAGTATAATTTCTTTTTTATATTTTCTTTTTAGTGCAATGAGCACTTTTTCGAATCGTCTACAGGTGGAATCTTTTTTCACCTCTCGAAGATCCCGAACGTACAATTCGAAGAAGAACTCGCGTTGATCCTAATTCTTTGAACGATTTCGAAGAAATCAATCATGGCCGCTAACAAAAACGTGTGATGACGTACTACCTCCTGCGGGAGGTGGGTTTACAGTTTCCCGACCACCGAACGATAGAAGAGTTGGTTTCCAGCCGACTTGAATGGTCGAGCAGACCGATCGCCCCGAAAACATTCAGCAACCAAATTTTGGACTTAGAATGACATGATTCAACAAGTTCAAAATTCTTGCCAATTTCACGGACTACCGGGTGACGATGCGAACAAGCATCTTGACAAATTTTTGCATGTCACCCAAAGTATCAAAGTGAATGGGGTCACCGATGACGCCCTTCATCTATATCTCTTTTCCTCACATCCTTGACACATCATGCCACCAGCTTTTTGGTTTTGATCGTTTGCCAAGGAAATTCTTATCACCAATTTGAGCAAATGTCTAAAATGATTCTCGAGAAATACTTTTACCCACCCTCCTATGGTGACAAGTTAAAATGAAATCACCAAATCCGTCAACGTCCCGATGAGTCGTTATACGAAGCATAGGGAAAAAAAAAACAAACGTTTATAAGCCTTTCGATTTGATCTTTATTCCTAATCACAACATGTTACCGTCAACTCAAAATAGATACTTTCTATAACGGGTTAACATTAAGACATCGTGATACCATCAATGCTGTCACCGGAGGTACCTTTATGAAAAGGTGACCCGAAGAGTGTTATGATCTAATCGAGAATATGACCCGCTCACCACAATGTTTGTAGGATACTTTCCGCGTCAAAGGAGTAATCCATCTAGTTCCTCTCACTTCTTCTTCCTATCCAGAAATTAAAAGCACTTAAGGCTGAAATGGGCAAGAGATTCATAAAAAGTTTTATAAAGTGCTTCAAATAAACCCAACAAGAAAAAGCAGTTACTCGGGGTGGTGTTTGGGGGGGGGGGGGAGGGGGGGTGGGGTTCTCCCTAGCTATGAAAACTTGTGGTTGGACCACAAGCCTTATAAATAATATGTCCATCCACCGTATGGCCAAAGCTCAAGAACGAAATATGCCTGCGTAGCCTATAATCAAGGTGGTAATTCTTACCAACCTCAAGGTAACCGTAATCTGCTTAGCTATCGTTCGGACAATTATCTCGGACCACCAAGGTTTAATCAGAATCCAAACCGAAGCAATCCAAAATCAAACTAACCAAAATAGGGAAATGAATGGAAAAAATCATGAATAATCAGGGAAAAAACCCAAGGTAAGAAACCAATTCTCTAAGGATCTAGTCATGTACAAAACCCGCCACGGCTTATCCAAGCACTGGCTCATCAGCCACGGGTTACCAAGCTCCGGGTTCCATCAAGGCCCCGAATTCCTCAACCACAAATTGTGACTACTACAGAGTATCACAAACAACATGAAAGTGCAAATGATGCCATTTTGAAAAACATTCAAAACGAAATATGAACCTCAATTGACAAATACCAATATTGAGCTTAAGAATAATGTTTGGTCAATTCTAGTAAAAAGAATACCTGCTTCAACCGCGGGTTTTGAGGGGAACACTCCCTTGTAATACCATTTACTAACCCGAGGAAGATTTTGAAAGGTAAATAACCACCCAAAGTAAAGTGGTTGCTTATAAGGGACCCACGATTCCTACTACTTTTTTTTTCTTTACCTCACTAAAGTAGTAGAAAAAGTGAAACCGAGGTTGACAAAGGACAACGGTGCCATCTCTACCAACTAACGGAAGTACCAAAGACGTCCAACCTCCGGTTGTCCAAGTTGAAACTCAAGTACCAAATTCTGAGCCCGTTGTTGAGCCAGTTGAAGCTCCCGTTAGTGCTCCGAAGCCTAACCCGAAACCGTCAATTCTATATCCGTCTAGACTTAATGACCAAAAGCTCCGCGAAAAGGCTAATAACCAAATGGAGAAATTTTTCCAAATCTTCAGAGATTTGCATTTCAACATTAGTTTCGCGGATGCTCTCATTCTCATGCCTAAATTTGCTTCAACAATTAAGAGTTTGTTAAGCAATAAAGAACAATTGTTTGAATTAGAAAGAACTCCGTTGAATGAGCATTGCTCGGCGGTTCTCCTCAAAACGTTACCCGAAAAACTTGAGACTCCCGACCAAGTAAATCTCATCCCGTGCGATTTCTCGTAAAATGGTAATGTATCTTAGCCTTGTGTCCGATTCTTGGCGGCTAGCATTAACCACATGCCACTTTCCCCGAGTGAAAAAGCCTTCCCTTCCCGAACTTACTCCATTTGTAATGACTCTCGAACTTGCGGACCGGTCAATTTCTCGACCGAACGTGTTCCGCTGCGAAGATGCTACATAAAAGTATGAAAAGTTCCATTTCCCGCCGACTATTGATGCCATCCCCGAGTTCCTTTAATTCTTGAGAAATATCCTTTTTAAAGGACTGCCTGCCTTTGCTAGATGATTACCCGCGTTGAGAATTAAACTCATCAGTTGGCAATAAAAGCTGTAAACATTCAATCTTGATCAAAACCTATTGAGATACTCCTCTAATTTCTGAATGATATAACGATTAACCGAATCGACGTCCCAATTGACATTTGCTTTGTGAGGAGTATTCTCCAAGAAGTTCTTGGATTCTCCTGTGAGTTGGCAATCCCACTCCACTACGAAAACCAATTTGTTTTCTACCTACTTTTCCTAACCTCCACTCCCCTATCGGGGATAGTGATTTTCTTCTCGAGGAAACCGATGCTTTCCTAGCTATTGAAGATGAGCCAATTTCACCGAAAATTGATGACTTTTGCTATGATTCGAAGGGAAGCATTCTCCTCTTGAAGAATTACCTTAATGAGCGATCCATCATCAACCACCTCCTCCCTCCCAAGACTTAAAGTTGTTGAACCAAAAAATGAAAAAAATACTTTCAATTTGATGAACCACCCGAAGATCGAGACTTAAGACTTACCCGCCTCACTAGTAATAAGCAATTTTTGGAGGGTACCGACAAATTACCCGTCATAATTGCTAAGGATTTGAAAAATGAAGAGAAAGCCGCTCTCATAAAGGTTTTAAAGTCACACAAGCAAGCCATTGCTTGGAAATTATCCGACATTAAGGGTATTAACCCGAAATTTTGTACACATAAGATTTTAATGGAGGACCCGACTTTGAAACCGGCGGTCCAACCCCAAAGAAGGGGTCCAATCCAAAATCCACGAGGTGATAAAAAAAAGGAGGTTCTTTAAACACCTTGATGCCGGATTTGATTTACCCTATCTCGGATAGTCCCTTGGGTGATCCTCGTGCATATGGTGTACTGAAAAAGGGTGGCTTTTACCGTTGTTGAAAATGGAAGAAAAACTAGTTAATTCCTACACGATTGGTTACGGGATGGCAATGTATGCAATGACTACCAAAGTTAAAATGATTGCCACCGTAAATACCACATTTTCTCCAATACCTTTATATGGACCAAATGCTTTGAGAGACTAGCGGAAACGAATACAATTGTTTTTTCTCGACGAGTTTTCTCGGTTACTTTTCAAATTCCCATCGACCCTCAAGAACAAGAAAGGACCACAGTTCACGAGTCCCTTATGGAATGTGTTGTTTGCCTAACCATCGCATGCCTTTCGTCTTATGCAATGTCAACCGGTACGTTCCAAAGGTGTATGATGGCTAACTTTCACGATATGATCAAAAAAAAACGAGAATTCCTTTATTGGACGACTGTCTCGGTCTTTGGGAATTCCTTCGGAACTTGCCTCTCCTATTTAGACAAGATGGCTTAAAATGGTTTTTTTTTTGCGTGAAGACACCAATCTTATGTGTCTAAATTGTAAAAGAGTCCACTTTATGGTCAAGGAAGAGAAATTGTCCTTGGTGCCATAAGATTCCAAGAATGGGATTGAAGTTAAAGGCTAAAGTTTAGAATGTTATTTGCTAACAGCCTCATCCCACCCACCGTCAAAGGTGAATTCGGTAGTTTTCTTGTCCACGCCGGTTTTATCGTAGATTTAATACAAGATTACTCGAAAATAGCCCGACCAATGACCCGTCCTTCTGTAAAAAATATACACTGTTTCCTTTTTTCTCCAAGAGTGTATTGAAGCTCTTCAAACACTTAAGAAAAAATTGACGGGGGTGGGGGGGGGGGGGGGGGGGGGGTGTGCGAAGTCACCAAGTATTAGTTGCCCCCAATTTGGAACCCTACCTTTTTGGAGCTGATGTTGACCGCGAGTGATTATGCAATAGGTGCGGTCTTGGGGTGCAACAAAAAAAAACCAAACATTTTCAGCCTAATGACACTATGCAAGCAAAACTAGACCGATGCACAAGCCATAACACTACGAACAAGAAAAAAGAATTACTAGCAGTGGGTGTATGGCTTTTTCGAGAAATCCGCCTACTTTAGTTCTGTTCAAAAAGCATAGTGTATACGGATCACTCGGCATTAAAATACCTTTTTAATAAGCAAGATGCTAAGCTGAGATTGCTCCGGTGGGTTCTCCTCCTTCAAGAATTTGATATCATCATCCGTGATAAAAAAAGGAACCGAGAACCTCGCGGCCGATCATTTGTCCCCATTAGAGAATCCTCACCAAAGTGTGCTTGATAAAAAGGAAATAAATGAAACGTTTCCTCTTGAAACACTTAGTATGGTATCTTTTTGTGCTGATTTTATTACCCCATGGTTTGCCGATTTTGCTAATTACCATGCGGGGAACTTTGTTGTGAAAGGGATGTCGTCCCAACAAAAGAACAAATTCTTCAAAGATGTGAAGCATTACTTTTGGGACGACCCCTTCTTGTTTAAAATCTGTGCGGATCAAGTTATCCGCCGGTGTGTTCACGACCAAGAAGCCATTGATATTCTTAAGGCTTGACACAATAGACCCACCGGGGGACATCATGGCCCAAACTACACCGCCAAAAAGGTATTTGACTCTGGTTTCTATTGGCCCATAATTTATCGTGATGCCCATGACTTGGTCAAATATTGTGACTCTTGTCAACGTCACGGGAATATCTCAAAGAAAGATGAAATGCCCCAAAATGCCATAATCCGATTCATAATGAAGTCCTTAATTCTACTCTGAAAAATGATCGTTTTGATACCGAGTCTTATCTTCTTGAATCATTACTCAATCGTGATACTTTGTTGGCTTCCTCTCCCAAGATTGATTCTCTCTTCGATGAGTTCGCCGGTGAACTCATAAAAATTCCTCCAAGAATTTTTAATAGAGAGCACGAGGAATATATTAGTATTTTGGAGAGGTTGCTATACGATAATTCATCTCCCCGGCCGCCGAAATATTTTCATGCTAATCTAAATACGATCATCGAGTCTTCCCACCTTTCCTATCCCCGTTGGGGATAATGACTCTCTTAGGGAAGAGATCGATATATTTCCCGGTCCGGATGACTCAATACCATCGGGTATTGATAGTGATGATTACAACTTGGAAGGTGACGATAATTCTACTTCCCTTCCCGAGTTCGAATCATTTCATGTTGATTATCCCGTTTCAGGAGATTCAACCATTGATGTGGTGGAAGACATCCCCGTTGATGTGCCTAATATTTTGCCCACCCATCCCACCCTTCATATGGATTTCGACTTCATTCCTTCTCATAATGATCTCGGATCCGATCTTGATGTTTCTTCTCCTTCCGGAGATAGAAACAAGATTTACGATCAGGGGATATGCATTGAAGTCGAATCCACGAGATTTCTTGTTACTCTTTCCCCCGTGATTGATACTTTACTTCCATTTTCATCCGAAAATAAAGACAAAGTTTTCAATCACGGTGTTCTTGCTTCAAAGGAGAAATCCCCTCCTTCTTCATCACATCGGGGCTTTAAAGCTTCCAAGCTTTTTCTAAAAAGCCCGATGTTGATTCATGGAGAGAACAATCCTAATTGGGGTGTTCATCATCTCCATTTTTATCCTCTTAACAAAGCTCAAGTATGGGGGATCGAGTCAGGCTCAAGACTCAGTTAACAAAAATAAGCGCTTCGTGGGTGGCAACCCATGCTTATCCTAATATATTTATATAGTAGTAATGAATAAGTGTGTTATGAGGAGGCTCGCCTCTTCCTTTCGTGTACTTTGTGTTTTTTGATATTTGTCCAGGATTGCCCTGGATTTTGAAGCCTCTCGTGCTCGTGGTTTTGTCTTTCGTTCACTCTTCATTATGGGAATCCAATATCCAATCTTATCGACTAACGTTTATCTTTGAGCATACCTAATAAATGGCTTTAGATTTACGTAGAGACCCTTCTTAAAACAATGAGGACAATATTCAATTCTAGTATGGGGGGATCTATCGATTTGATTGTGCCTACAGCCGTTGTTTTCACGTAATCCTGTTTTTACCACCAAAAAATGAAAAAAATTGAAAATTTTCAAAAATAAAATAAGTGTTTTTATCATAATGTTGACTTTCCTGCTGGGTAGAATAAGAATAAATTTTGACTCGATCGAGCGTATTGAGCTCTAGCTTGTCCCTTAACTTTTAGACTAAGCATTCGCGGATCTTTTTATTAAAGATCTTAAATTTGCAAAGAACGAAAAATGATAGAGTTAATTATGAGTTAGATGCTAAACAAGGATTAGTTGGAAATCTTAAGAGCTCATAAGTGTAGTTTGTGGCTTTTTTCTCCCATAAGCTTCTAACCGGACTTATAATACGTGCTATTTTCAAAAATAAACTTAAATCAACAAATTTTGAATTTGAAGCTTTATTAATGTAGTCAACAACATTAATTTATTTAGTATTAGTTCAAATTTATACTTAAATTTACTAAAAAGAAGTTTTCTTTATATATCGTGGTAATATAAAGTGTCAAAAAAATTAATAAAAAAATGACTAATAATTATAAACTATGGGTTGATAAAAGTTTGCTGCATCTTGCCGGCTCACAACCGATGTTGCAGCCTTCTAAAAGGTCGATGATTTCCTTTGTTTAAAGTATAATTATGATAAGTGTGATATATGTGATTTAATAAATATAGGGAAAATCTTTTTTTCTTAAATTTAAATATGCTTTTGAACTAAGACTAATTCGTTTTAAGATTGTGGTTTTTCTAAATGAATTGTTTTATTAACGGGAAGCCTGAGAGTTTTTGAAACCGAAGGTCCGTGAGTTCCGATACTATTCTCTGTGGGGTGTCAAAAGCCTGGTCACCTAAGCCGGTCTCGGCTGGGATGTGCCGAGAAGAAAGTCGCTACATGGAATGATCTCGCCTTCAAAATCATAATTCTTGGGTGGAACGTAAAGCAATAGAAATATTGCAATTTTCTTAAAAAGGTTGATCCATGGTTGAAATTCGAAATAAGCACACTAACATAATATATAATAATTGTCGGGAGTGAAAAGTTTACAAGTTGCAAATATGAGTAGTGTTAGCATCTTAACTTATATTTAACGGTGATTTCGTTTTTAAGCTTGGTTTGGGACAAGTGAAAAGTCGGGGACGATGAATTTATCCTTTTTGGGCATTTTAGGATTGAAATGCATCTTATTCCGTGACCCTAAAGTTATGAAAATAATGAAAGTCCAAACATTCTAGTTAGTTGCTAAAAAGAAAAAAAAAGTATAAATGAAATGAGAAAAAAAATATATGTGTGGTAATAAGTGTAAATAGTTAAAAATGGACAAAACGGGGCTTTTCAAAACTGTTGATTCTTTAATTCCCCTCGATGAACACTTAGCTACTTTTCGAGGTAATTAGTCGAGGGGGATCGAGATTCTTGGTTTTCCCAAGTGTTTACTTATGGCATTGCGTGAGGACACGGCAATATCTTAGTATGGGGATTTTGGTATGTGCTTAATTACACATACCATTTATCCATTAAAACGAGCCTAAATGACCAAAAACCGGACATAAAATGCCGAATATATGCTTGTTTTGCTTTATATACTGTGCAGGTATCGGATATTCACTAAAAGACAAAAATCAAGCCAAAACAGACAAAACCGAGCACGGAATGGAAAGAGCGTGAAAAGTCAACCAAATCAAAGTCAAAGGCAAAAAGTCAAAGGTTCCAAAAATGTAAAAAAACAAAGACGAAAGACCATATCAAAGAAAATGTTAAATGGGCCAGGGTCCGCCCATTAAATATCATCAATTACAAGCATTGATTACATTGAACGCTAATTTTTAGCTTACGCGATTTAACCTATCGCTTATGATTTAAAGCAAATGTGTACAATACAAAAAGGTACATTGCGAATTTATCGATGTCGTCAATGACTTGAAAACACAGGGTGTTATACATCTAATGGGCCGGGTCAGCCTATTAAAATATTTATACTAAGGCTTAATAAGCCTTAAACCATCTAAACCCATTTTATTTTAAAACCCGGCCCAACTAAGGCCCAAACCATTAGCCATTACCACTTAATCATAAGCCTTTTTCCCCCTTTTGCATTGTTAGTCCTAAAGGACTAACACCAATACTCCTAAACCCTTACACCATTAGTCCCTATAACCCTTTACCCTTTACACCACTCGTCCCTCAACCACTAACGCCCGTTAACTTTCATTTCACCCCCAAAACCCTTTTCCCGCCAAACCATAGACACTATTCATATGTCACTTTCATAAACCCTGCACCTCGACAAAACCTCTTCCCCAAATCCCATACTACCCCACATCATATCACTCCAAAAACACGCTGGCAATCCCCTAGCATCTCATTGGCTGATGAATGAAGACCAAAATCAAGGGCTATGATGAATTTGCTTGGAGAACAAGATGATTGAAGGGCTGAGATGAAGGATTTTGACCTCCTCACACAAGAAACACAACTAGCACACATAGTTGCTTGTATTCGGCTATATATAGAGTGCTTTTTCTTCATTTTCAAGTGTGTAACTTAGGAGTAGTGTAATTTACTTTTTCTTAATGTTTTAAATTTATGTTTTTAAGTCTTTAAATTCTGTCATTTAAACTTTCAAGCTTTGTAATCCTTTTATGTTTAATGAAATTTCAAGTTTTATTGGTTTTATGCAAATCTGTTCTATTAACTTCTTTATGCACTTAAGCTTTTATTTGTTCACAAGTTACTTTCATAAGCTCTCTTTATAAGTCATTTTTGAGTCTGCAAACCTTTCTTAAGCTTTATCAAAAGCTTAAGCTTATTTTCTTTTTTTTAAAAAGCTCTTTTAAGGTGTTCAAGAATCATGGAGCATGGTGAATTATGGATGGCCATGGTATTAGTGCTTCATGGGAAGCTATAGGATAGTTTAGAAGTGTGTGGGGTGTTAAGATCTCAAACAAAAGGCTAGGTCTTTTGTAAGTTTCACTTTTTTTTATTTTTGCTTATTTTTAAGCATTTGCTTATTTACTACTTATTGTGGCTTATTTCTGCTTTATATTTGCTTATTCAGTCTTATTACTGCTTATTTGATCTTATTTGATGCATGTCTTAATATGTTTTAGCTTAAAATGATGTTTTTAATATTGAAAGGGGTGTTTGGTTTAAGAGGGAAAATGGGTCAAAAATAGTTTAAAAACTTTTTGGGTCATTAATCTAACTTTAACAAGCCCTTTTGAGTTGTGTTAATCAGTTTTTAAAAGGTTTAAAAGTTTAAATGTGAGTTTTATGGTTTTGTCTAAAAGTGGTTTAAAACTGTGGTATTTTGAGTTGATTTTTCAGCTTATTTACTTAGATTTTGATTAAGTGTTTTAAATGTTATTTTCATGCTTGATAAGGCTTTAATATGCAGTAGGTTTAAGTTAGTATTTTCGATTTTAATTTTAGTCAAAACCTGTCAAGTTTTCTAAGTATATTTTCAAAGTTAAAAGTCTCTTTTTCAATCTCAATTTTAGGTTAGTTAAAGTTGTTTTTAGAGTCTAAAATTGATAGCATAGGTTCTTTACATATAGTAGTTAATCTGTTTAAGCTTATTTAGGGTTTTAGAACTTATTTACTAGGGCTGCACTTAGCCCCTTTGTCTTTTAGAAAAATACTTGAAAAAACCAAAAAGTTGCATTCTGTGTAATCAGTTCTTTTCCTGTAGCTTTTTCATGGCTTATTTGAGTTTCAAACTCCTTTTTGTTTGCTGAATTTTGTAGCTTATAGGATAATCTTTCTCTGCATATAAGTCACTAAGCCATAAGGATGGCTTATCTAGCTTAAAAATAAGCTAGAAAGTGTCCCTAGGGCTGTTTGGCTAACAGTTTTAGCCAAACTTCTTATTTGCTTATTAGCTTTTAGTTTTGCTTAATGTGTGTTTTTATTTGCTTATTAGGTTAGGTTTTAGGTCCTTGTAGCTTATTCAGCTTAGGTTTGAGCTTATATAAGCTTATTTGCAAAATTAGCTTAAGGATTAATGCCTTTTAGTTTTCCTTTAAGTTAAATCTGTCTTAATGCCTTTTAAAGCTTTTCCAGCTTATTTTCTAGCTTGTTTTTTATTCATAGTGCTTATTAGGACTAGGGTATAAGTTGTCAATAGCTTATTTGCTTTTCCTTAGCTTATTTAGCCTTAAAAAGCCAAACAGTTTAGGCCTTAAGCCTTTTTAGTTCTTTTTAGGTATACTGTCACTTATTTCAGCTTATTCATAAGATTTCATAAAAAGTGCTTTCACAAAATTTGCTTATTTTTGGTTTAAAAAGCTTTTTCAAAAAAAAATTTGGCAAATAAAAATCATTGGGAAAGTGGGAAGCCAAGGGTGAGCCAAGGCTCGAACCCAAGACCTCAACCACTCTCAACCAACGACTTTAACACACCACACACTACCATCTGCGCCCTTGGGTCTTTTCTGTTAGACCTTGGGTGCATTTGGTATATAAGGGTGTTTTCCCTTTTTGCCTTTCAGCCCTAAAGGGCTTATTTCCAGCTTATTCAAATAAGCTGGTGAATCCCTTTTATTTTTCTTTAGTTCTAAATTGTTCAAAGTACTTTTTGTAATTTTTTAGATTTTTTATAAATAGTTTAATATTTTTAATATTTAATTTAGATTAAATCAGTTTTTAATTCATAATAAATTAAATAAAAGTAAAAAAAATAATTCTTTTTTTTTAAATTTTCTTTTATCATTTAGGATTGTTAAAAATTAAATTTGCATTTTTAGGGTTAAATTTGTAGTATTTAGGTTTTTAAAGAACGTGTTTTGATTCCCGTTATCGTTTTTTCGTGTTTTAGCTTTAATTGCTTCCGTTTTAGTTTGCCTTTACTTGTTTTTTGCATTTTAATTATAGAAATAGAATCCAAATCATATATTGATCATTCAAAACCTCTTGATTATTGATATTTTGGGAATACTTATTATATATTTATATTTATATTATATATATATAGTAAGGAATCTTGAGATCAATCCCCCA
>BQNB010070426.1:0-14045 GCA_026074375.1 Tanacetum coccineum
ATATATATATATATATATATATATATATATAGTGTTTTTGATGTGGGTTTGTATATATAAGGAATTAAGTATATTTACTTTTAGGGACCCAAACTTTTGATTTATTCAATGTACAAAGGAAAATAGACTACTTAGAAACGAGTAAATATATGAGGTAAATACTTGCTTTTGGTCTAATAATAGTGTAATTCAAGTTTTATTTGTGCATATTTTTTATCTCATTGAATAACATTTGCGTGTTCTTGAAACCTTATTTTTCTTGAAACATTTGCGTGTTCTTGAAACCTCATTTTTCTGTTTGTGTATATAACCCTATTGGCAGAAAGCAACTAAACTGACTTTAGTAGATCCACTTAAGGACAAAGTGCTAAGGTTATTGAGGACCAAATACTGCCCATAATTAATGGCATATACATGAAAATCAAACAAAAATCGGTAGTTCCAAATATGATTACGCACGTGCGGCTCCATTGAACCACATACAGAATAATAAAACATATACAAATCGACAGGGAAAAGATAGAATTTATAGTTTAATTATAATTGATAATTGATAGTTGGTGTTATTGTTAAACAAGAAAGTTTAACAATAAGCAAATTAAGACATTGGTGGTTAAAAAAAAGCATTTGACCAATATTCTTCATCGCTGTCACTTTCATCAACAAAGAATAAACTCGTTTCCTACCAAGTATGGGTACTAAAGGCTGAACGGTTTTCGATGCAATATCATCTTTGTCATCACTTGAGATGACATTAACGTCATCATCTTCGTCATCACTTGAGATGACAATAACGTCATCATGTTCGTCATCACTTGAGATGACAATAACGTCATCACTTTGGATACGAGGGGCATGAAGCTATGAATAAAATTAGGATGAAGCTGTTATTTATATAGACATTGATAATCGACAATGTTTGATAAGGACAAATCAGAAGTACAAATACCTCAACATCGGACACAGTTGTGTCATTCTTTAAAACATCAACATCGGCAACAGTTGTTTCATTCTTCAAAACATCAACATCGGCAACAGTTGTGTCATTCTTCGATTCCATTTCTTTTTATTAAATTATGAAAGCAAATAAAGGGTTGACTTGAATAACCAAAATATGGTTGTTTATATAGGGTATGGAAAAACCCTTTGGTGAAAATTTGTAAATTTGAATGAGCTTTCATTCCCGCCAACCCTTTTGTCAACGCTTTTGTAAAACGCATAAGTATCAAATTTTTTAGGGTTTCCATATCAGTGAATGAGTGTTAGTTAGCAGTGAATGAGAGTATAGCTATTAGTTTCCATGTCAAGCCTTTTGTCAATCATTGAGTATCAAAATTTGTTAGTTTCCATATCAATGAGTCAACCCTTTTGTGTCTATCCATGCGTTTTGTCTATGCATGCTTTTCCATAATTTTATTCATCCATGCGTTTTATTCAGCCATGCTTACTTTCCATATATTGGATTCAGTTTTCCGCAATTTCACTTTCAAGAAAAGAAGCAAAAAAATTTATATATTAGTATAGATTTGTCATGTATTGTAGAGTTTTACATTTATATTAAATAATTATTTGAATATATGTCACATATTTAAGGTTTAGGATTGATATATATATATAAGCAATTTTTGAACTTTTGAGAATATATATGTTCAATTAAAAATTCAAATTTGATATATATGCAATTTTTGAGGTTTGGAAGGATGTATATGCAATTAAAAGTATAAGTTGGATACAAACGTAATTTTGAATTTTAGAGATATGCAATCACACTTTTAAAAGATAGGGTTGATTGTCTAGAAATGTATCATACTTGTAATTTTTTGTAATTAAGTGTCCCATTCTAAACACGTGATTATTCTTTGTACCGATTGCTAAAAATACTTGATTCGATTCCCCAAAAAAAGTTCAATAGATACAAAATAATCAAATTTGAAAAGATGGTACACATAATAATCACGTATTTTGAAGAGCACATTGAATTAAAAAAAGTGGAAAATATGATACATTTCTTGACAATTATCCCAAAAAAATATAAACATGAAAATGTATTTTGGTTTACTTTCACATAATTTATTTAATTCACCAAGCTTTGTTATAGTCTAAAGGAAAAAAACTTAGGAATAAGAAAAATTAGTCATCTATTTAAAACTACTTGTATGGTACCAACAGATAGCAACACGAGCGATACGATATTTAGTCGTGATCTTTTTGCTCTTATTTTTTTCTTTTTTCATACGCCGTTTTTTGATGATAACTAATAGTCTTTAGTGGTCGTGTGCTTATGATTTGTGATGGTGAAGAGGTTAATATGTAACATTATTATCTTTAAATTTAAGAGTTATCATTCGAAACTATTAGTGTTTAACAAGCATAATGCTCCACACATGACTATGGGTACTTAACAACATAATGCTCCAGTCAACACAAAATCAAAACCCTTGGCGATCAGCAACAAGAATAAAACCCTTGGCGATCATGCCAAAAATAAATCCAATCTCCTTTACACACAAAACAATGATCAAATTCAATCATTTTTCCCGATCCTAATGATATTTTCCAATGTTTTCTCCTAAATCATTTTTCCCTAATTCGTTTTCCCTACAACCCTAAACTGTTTTTTCCTACAACCCTAAATTGGTTTTCCCTTCCCCTTGTGTTTTGACAATTGGCAACAAGAATAAACCACAAGGTTTTGATCGTACAACCTAATAACCAAGAACATCGTGTACCCCCAGAAGAAAACCCTTGGTTACTCCTTCTTTTTTGGATCTCTCATTTTCTTCTCCTGATTGAATCATGGTTAAACCTAAAAACAACAATGATTTACGTGGATGGACATGGATATTCCGTAACAACAAGAAAACTATGAAAAAACAAATCGATTATCCGTTTCATAAATAGGTGAAAAATAGTGACATCCTTTTATGTATACAATACACCTAACTCGGTAGATGCAAAAGGCATGTGGAAGATCAGCGCATCTCATGGACGATTGGTCGATACTTTCATTGCATACAAATTATCAAAAAGGAGGTAATCATTTCGGTTTCATTCGTTTCTTAAGAATTAAAGATGAGATTGAATTTGTTAAATCGTTGTCGAATATCTAGATTGGTAGCTATCATTAATATATATATTATTTTCTCGTTCTCTCTCTCCTCAAAGAATCTATGCTAACGGAAATCCTAATATCAAAATTCACAAACAACCACAAACATCATGACAAAAGAACAAAAAAAAAAAAACCCAAAACCTAAAACCCTATAGATAACTAAAACCCAAATAATAAGTTTCCTCTTAAGAACAAAGATAAGTTTCCTCCCCCTGATCATCCTTCCATTTTTGCTTCAATTAACAACTAACAGGTATTGCAAAACCTCTACTTAGTGAAACCTCTTTAAAAAAACAAATGCTAAAATTATACCAGCATTAATGTTAGAGGGTCCTCTCGAAGATCAAGAAGAACCACAATAAAGGTATGAAAAGACCCCAGACTAAAAGAACCGAAGACCCACCAAGAAATAAGTACACACCACACCCCTCCCCACCCGAATATACCAGGACCCCCAAACCACCAAAATTTATATGCTAACGGTGTTATTAGGATGAAGCAAAAAGACGTGAACCCAAACATCACAAGGATAAAAAATTATTGTGATCTGTAGTGAATGAAGGTTTTTACATAATTAAAATTCAACAAGTTGGGGGGTGGGGTCCTTTGGATACGTATTCAACTCCTTCACGATTTCATCAGTAATAACTTCCCAAACAAAATGCTTCATCATAAAGGAGTAATTTTTATTCTGAGCATCTAAAAATTCTAAACAGCCTTCTTTTAAAAGCTGATGAACGTATGACATGGATTGAGATTTTTGGTCTTCATTTATGTGCTTGGGAATCAAATACATATACATAAACAACGAAATTAAGTGGATAGTTTAGCAGAATCAAGGTATTGAAGCTGAGAATCAATGGAAATTTAGTCCTAGGTAGGATTTGTATTTCTACTAAGTCGCATAATTTTGTTTCAGAAAGAGTGCTAGTTGAAGTACACGGGTGAATTATGATGTTCATGTGCATGAGTTAGGAACATGGAACATAAATATTGTTGATGAAACACTTTAAATTTATTTATATTTTAATTTATTTATAAATATATTGTATTTTTTTAAAATTTAATTAATAGATTTTTTATTTATATTTATATATTATTTTGGAATGTGCGATTATCAATATATTATAAATTATTATTTATATTTTTTATTTTATAATATATTATTATTTTTAATAATAATATTTAGGTATAGTGGATTTAATATATATATATTTTATTGTGGAAATATATATATTTTATAATATATTAATATTGAGTGGTAAGGGATGAACAAGAAAACACATCAAACAAACAAACAAAACAAACAACACAAGAGAACAACACCAAAAACCAACCACCGCCAACCTCATGGATGAACACTTCATCACCTAAGAAGATTTAAGAATAGAAGAACACCCCCCACCGTGAGACTTACAGCTAGAACACATTAGCAAGTCGATAGGCACCAATGACCCAACAAATAGAAGAAGACACCCATCCTAAAATCCACTCCGACAAACAAACGACAATAGGTATGGAAAAGGTGTAGGATTTAGAAGAAGAAAAATACTAAGGCCTTCTTTACTAGAATGACTTGACTGACTTGAAAGAGAACTATAAAACCAAAGGCAAGAATAGCACATTCAACATCTAATCAGCAAAAAAAAAAAAGATAACATGGATTCAACATCCCAGGAACATGACCCCAAGACAATCAAACCCACCAACCACCAACCCCACGTCTACAAAATGAACAAGTGACGTATAAAAATCCCACTCCAACCCAATCCCACCACCCTACCCAACTAAAAAAAACTAAAACAACCAAACAACCATCCCCACCCCCCTCCAAACCACCAAACCACCTAAATTCCTAACCAACCCTCCCACCCCACCCGAAAACCTCCTATGACCCAAAGGTCCGCCACATTCCCCCACAGACCAACCCCACCCCGCCCCGGGCAACGGACCCCGCCCGCCTCCCCCAGGTTATGAAAAAATGAAAAGAGCCATCCTAGTAAAGTGCTCTACTTGCTACTACTAACTTCTTTTGCATAGATACAAAAAAAACAAAAAAAGAAAAGGACAAACAATGATTTTCATACATACTCTTCCCTAATTTATGAATTAATAAGAAGGAAAAACCTATATTTTAATAAGCAGAAATGCATGGTATACCCCCCCCCCTCACCCCCCTCCCATCACCATTGCCTCCCCCGCCCACCCTCCCCCCCACCCCCCTGGCAATAAGAAGGGGAGCCACAAGCAGAAAACAACCAAACACTCACCCACCAATACACGAACTGGCCCACTGCTCCCCATGATCCCCCAAGATAGTCATGACCGCCAACATAACCACGCACCTGCCCCAACATCAATAAACCAAAACCACACAACACGTTAAACCAACCACACCCACCCTGGGACGCGCCATGTAAAAAATTATGATGTTCATGTGCATGAGTTAGGAACATGGAACATAAATATTGTTGATGAAACACTTGATTCCTCCGACAACGTCAATGGTATGGAAAAGGTAGAGGATTCTGTAGATGAAAATTCTTTGGCCGATTTGAATGACTTGAATGACTTGAAAGAAACTATAAATGAATTGGCAAGGAACGAAATTTAACATCTAATCAGCAAAGAGAACATGGATCAGGACCATGACATCAACAAAGTATCTCCTGAATTGTAGTTTCCTCGGACCTAAGTTGGCCTCCAGGTTATGAACATATGAAAAGAAGATCTAGTAAGTGCTTTACTTCTTTTGCTAGATACCGAAAAAAAGACATAAAGGAGTTTCCCTTATTGAAGAATTATTTAGGTAGGAGATTCCTTATGTTTTGATGTTAGATGGTGTAAAAAAAACTCTCAAAAGAATGATCAACGGGATTGAAGTGCATATAGCTGATAAATGAACATTCTATCCATTAATAGTTGCGGCACGAAGAAATGGAGAAAACGTGTTTGGATGAAAGACTTATGTTTCAAGCATAACATTGATTTTCTCGGTATTCAAAAATCTAAAATGACACGCCTTGAAACCTTTCATCCTAAATCCATGTGGGGTAATTATAATTTTGATTTTGCGTATAGTATGGCCTGTGGTAGGTTGAGAGGCCTGATTTCTATGTGGGATCCAAATTCCTTTATGAAATATGATATATGGTGTGATGACGCTTTTATTATCGTGAAAGGGCATTGGAGAAATACGGTTGATGATTGTTATATGATAAACATTTATGGTCCGCAAAACTCGTTGGCCAAAGCTATTTTATGGAATAGAATTGGTGATTTTATGCACCAACACGCTGGTAAATATATCATTTTTGGAGACATGAATGTTGTTCGTAATGAAAACGAAAGGAGTGGTTCTCTTTTTTCTCGACAGGATGCCGATAACTTCAACTTTTTTATAAATAATTTTGGTTTGATTGACCTTCCTTTGGGTGGTCTTCTTTTCACTTGGATGAACAATGCTGGAACTAAGCTTAGTAAACTTGATCGATTCTTAATATCAGAAGAGGTAGTTGAGGCTTTACCTGATGTTCGTGTTACTGCCATTGATCGTTTGTGTTCAGATCACAATCCCATTCTTCTTTATGACTCTAAATCCGACTTTGGTCCTATTCCTTTCAAGCTTTTCCAATCATGGTTACTTCATGATTCTTTTAATAAGGTTATCAAAACGGAGTTACCTAAATTGGAGGAACATAACTTTGGAAGGAAGCTCTTATCTAATGAAAAAATTTGCCTCCTCAAAGCTAGAATTAAGCAATGGCATTCCAAAACTAAAACTTCTGATCGTGTCACTAAACATGATAATTTACAACTTATCAAGTCTATAGAAGAGAAAATTGAAGCGGGTTATGCGAATGGTGATGACTGTGATTCTCGTATTAAGTTGCTTCAAGAGGTGGATAGATTAGATACTTTTGAATCCTTTGATCTTTTTCAAAAGGCGAGTGTCAAATGGGATATCGAAGGTGACGAAAACTCCAAATTTTTTCACGGGTTGATAAAGCAAAAAAGGAGAGCTCAAATGATTTATGGTATCATGAAAGAAGGTGTTTGGATTTAGGATCATTCCCTCTATTTGCTAACTCTTTTAGATTATGTTCTCATGATCGTGATAACTTGGAGACTCCTGTTTCTTTAGATAAAGTTAAGAAGGCGGTTTGGGATTGTGGTAGTTCCAAGGCTCCCGACCCCAATGGGTTCTCTTTCGCTTTTGTAAAGAAATATTGGGATGATACTAAAGCTGACATGTTGGAGTATGTCAATATTTTTCTTGATACTGGTTCGTTGCCCTATGGATCTAATTTTTCTTTCTTCACTCTCATTCCAAAGGTTAGCAATCTTATTTTCATCAAAGATTTTTATCCTATTTCTCTTATAGGAATTCATTACAAAATCATAGCTAAAATTCTAGCTAATATGCTATCTAAGGTGATTGATAAGATTGTTAGTCACGAGCAATCGCTCTTCATAGCTGGTCATCAAATTTTTGACGGTCCTCTTATTCTTAGTGTTATTGTCGAATGGTTCAAAAAAAAGAAGAAAAAGTTGTTAATTTTCAAGGTTGATTTTGAGAAAGCTTTTGACTCGGTGAGTTGGAAATATTGATATTTTGTTCTTTTTAATCTTGGCTTTGGATCTAAATGGCGTTCTTGCATTAGAGCTTGTTTATCCTCATCTCGAGCTTTGATTCTCGTCAATGGTAGTCCTACCTTAGAATTTTCTATCAAATGTGGCCTCAGCCAAGGAGATACTCTCTCGCCTTTTCTTTTTATTCTTGTTATGGAAGGGTTGCATAACGCTCTCTCTACCGCGGTTAGCTCGGGTCTTATAAGAGGCGTCAAATTCGGTTCTCCTGAGTTAACTATATCTCATCTATATTATGTCGACGACGTGATTATCACTATCGAATGGAATGCTAATGATTTAGACAATATCATTTGTGTTTTCTAGGGTTTCTACTTAGCTTCGGGTTTAAAAATTAACATTCAGAAATCTAATGTTTATGGCATTGGGATTTTGGATGTCAATGTCTCTTCTATGGCTAGTAATTCTGGATGCGCTTCAGGATCTTTTCCTTTTACTTATCTTGGGTTACCCATTGGTTATAATATGAGTTTGACATCGAGTTGGCAGGTTTTATTGGACATGTTTCAATCGAAGTTATCTTCGTGGAAGGCTAATCTCCTTTCTATAGGGGGCCATCACACCTCAATAAAAGTTGTTCTTGGTAGCCTCGGTAATCATTACTTCTTAATCCTCAAGGTCCCTGAATCTGTTCTAAATTCTATGGAAAGATCCCGAGCAATGTTTTTTTGGGAGGTTCTCACGAAGATAGAAAACTAGCTTAGATTAAATGGAAAAATGTGCTATCTTCTTAGGATAACGGCGGCTTAAACATCGGTAGTCTTAAAGCTTTTAACCTCGCCCTTCTCCAAAAGTGGATTTGATAACAATGGTTGTATCCTAATAATTTATTTCATTTCCAAGCGGGTTGCGGCACGCATATCCGTTTCCGGAAAGATACTTAGGTAGGAGATTCTCCTTTTTATATTAGATATAATAGGCTATACCGATTGGATCATGAGAAAGATTGTCTTATTATTGACCGCATTGATCATGGCCAATGGCGTTGGAATTGGTCGCGACCTATCCTTGGAGCTCGAAACTATGCTGACTTACTCGACATGCTTTTTGAAATTAGTTATGCAGAAATTAACGAAGTTCAAGATACTTGTATGTGGTCGTTGGGCACTGATTGAACTTTTTTTGTATAGGACGCTCGATGCATTATTGATTCGAAGATTCTCCCTTCTTTGGCTCCATCGACACTTTGGGACAAAAACATTCCTCGAAAGGTCAATATTTTTATTTGGAGATTGATATTGGATCGCGTGCCTCATAAGTTGAATCTTTCTTCCTGCGGTATTGATATTCAGGAAATCTCTTGTCCCTCTTGCAATGGTAACGTGGAATCTTCAAATCATATTTTCTTTGAGTGTGATTTTGCCTAGGACATTTGGATGCTTGTTCGTAAATGGTGTGATATTTCTTTTCCTCTTTTTACATCATATGAGCATTGGATAGGTTGGTTTTCTTCGTGGCACGTAATTAAAGAGAAGTCTCGACGCTTATCAGTTATTTTTTCTTCTTCTCTTTGGTGGCTTTAGAGGTATCGCAACAGTGTTACTTATTGTTCTCACTCGGTGAGAAAAAGTGACATTATCAACAATATTCACTTGTCCTCGTATTCTTGGCTTCATCATAGGGGTCACGTAATCTGCAATTGGATTGACTGGCTTAAATTCCCTATGCTTCTCTCGAGTAATGGTTTGGGATGGTGTTTGTTTTTATATCCCCTCGTGTTCCCCGAGGCTTGTTTGGGGTTGCTTCAAAAACACTTCGGGGTGAAAACCGGTGGCTCGGCCTCCGTAAGCGAGGATTTTTCTCTTGTCCTGTACTGGTAAGAGTGTTTTAATCCTTTTTGTAGCCCTCGCAGTTAAAGCCTCGAAAAGATGCTAGTCTAGATTTTTGCTTATTTCTAGTATTGTATTTGTACTCTTCTAGTTTCTAGCACCTTGCTAGTAGCCTTTTATTAATATAATTATCTTTTTCCGTTCAAAAATAAAACAACATAATGCTCCACACAGTACTGTGATCATACCCGGCTATAATCCGGTCCGTAAATGTAATCATACCCAACATATAGCTACACTACTAAACGTGCTATACTAGTCGTTACTCACCTTTGTCATAAATGCTATCGAGCAATGGGAATGCCTTGACACCTAATTACACGGCATACACATATAATCTATTAACAAATAATCAACACACATAACATCATATGTAACACATAATCTCGGGTAGCTTTTATCGCTAACCATAAACTGCCTATTTAACATCTACTATGACTAGCAAAGACTGATCACTTGGTTCATACCATCTATCACCATGATCATCATAAAAACAATTATGAAGAGTCTATAAATTATAAGGCTAAGTTAAATGAGTCATATAAACATAATCATCACGATTACAACATAATCATACCATGAACTTGCATAAACATAATATAATTCCCCAAATTCATCATAACACGTGAATTATACCAAAAATCCCAATATCACTTCAAACCCATGAACCTCATAATCCTGTCATCTTTTAAACCACAGTCTCATACTTGAACCTAAATATCAATTCATCAGTAATCATGAAACCATCATAAAACACATATACGCGATTCATTTAACAAAAATTTCATCATCAGATACTAATGACCGTAAACCCCATAAACCCCCAATTTCATTAGATGATTAACACATAAATTAATCCACTTACTTGGACTAGAGAATTTAACCCAAAACATAATAAAGCTTCTACTCAACTAATTCTTTATAACTTTTTAATTCTTGATTATGTTTGATTATCTCTTGGTAGAATTCATTGTTAGCCCGTAAATATCACATATGTATTTGTATTTTGCAAGCCCACATCTAGAATCATCTATTACTTGTATATATTGTGTCGAATAATGAATGAATAAGGTATACACTTTCTCAAACCTACATGGTATCGAGTCTTCATTCGATCCTATCACCCAAATACACTACCGATCTTCAAACAAAACCATCTCCATACCGAAACCCTAACTTTCTTCTCTACAATCGTTTACTAGCGTGCAAGGTCACATTCTTGTGCTTAGGTCACGAGGTTTGTTTCTCAGTTGTGAAAGGTTACAACAGTTTGTTCTTCGTGCTTAGGTCACAAAGCTGCTATAGTCGTGCAAGGTTACGCGGCTAATTCATCGTGTTAGGTCACGAGTTGTTTACATTGGTTTCTTTATTATCTACGTACCAACAGTAGGTCACGAGTTGTTTACATTTGTTTCTTTGCTACCTACGTACCAACAATACCACATCAAAACCCTCACAGTTTTACCCAACAAAAGTTTTTGTACATATCCTACACACTTTTGTTTAGACCTAATACGCCAAGAACCTGCTACCATGGATAATGACACTTATGATTTGTTGATTAAATTGTTAGGAATGTTAGGGGTTTCAAGTTCATTGGCTGAGAGTAAACCTGATACCACAGCAGGCGTTTCCACTATACCAAATGTTAATCATGTGGCATATAATACCACAGTTAACCCACTTGTTAGTCCACGGGGTTTTAGCCCACTTGTTAGTACTGTTAGCCCATCTCCACCTAGCTTTAATTATCAACCTTTTTGTATTGTTTCACCCCACCAGGCTTTACTTACCCCCAGCCCAACTTGGATATCCAGTAGTCCACCAGGTCCAGTCCACTGTCAACCCGGCCCAATCTACTTTTCATCAGGCCCACTAGGATATCCTGCAGTCCACTCGGTCCGGCCAACTATTCAACAGGCCCGACCCGTGTCTACTACAGGGCCTGGAATGCTTTTAAGGCCACATGCTTATCATGTCGTGACTTCACAGGATCTCACTACTGGTACCTAGAATATGGACATAGGTGTAAGTTCTCATCTTAATGCTTCGGTTACTAATCTAAGTGATGTTTTTAATACTTGCATTTATCCCTCTGTCTCGGTTGGTGACGGTCACTTTATACCCATCACCAATACACGCCATAGTATTTTGCCAACTCCTTATGGTTCCCTTCATCTTAACAATGTCCTTATTATTCCAAATATTGTCAAAAATCTAATTTTTGTGCGTCAGTTTATTCGTGATAATAATTGCACGATTGAATTCGATGCATTTGGTTTTTCTGTTACGGATTTCACAACTCGTCGGGTGCTTCTCCGATGTGATAACACACGGGATCTTTACCTAGTCATAGTTCCATCTCCTATCCCACATGCTTTCCTTGTCAACAACATACGTGGCATCAACGTCTTGGACATCCAGGAAGTGAAGTGTTGCGTCGTCTTGTTTCTTCTAATTTTATTTCGTGTACTAAAGAGAAGCCTCCTATTCTTTGTCATGATTGTCAGCTTGGCAAACACGTGAGGCTTTCGTTTGTTAGCTTGAGTACTGTAATTAGTTCTTATTTTGACATTATTCACTAGGATGTGTAGACTTTACCCATTCCGAGTCTTTCAGGTTTTAAATATTATGTCTTGTTTTTAGATCATTATTCTCAGTTTGTTTGGGTTTATCCTTTGGTTAATAAATCCGATGTTATGTCCAAATTCGTGTTATTTTGTAATTATGTTCGCACTCAATTTAAGTGTGAAATCAAGTCATTCCAATGTGATCATGGTGGTGTATTCGAAAACCGTGGCCTACATACTCTTTTTGCCCAAAAGGGAATCCAGTTCCGCTTTTCGTGTCCCAAACCTCTCAATAGAATGGGAAGCCTAAAAGAATGGTTCGTATAATTAATAACCTCATTTGCACTCTCTTTTTCCAAGCAAACCTTCCACCAACTTTTTGGGTTGAAGCTCTTAATATGGCCACACACTTACTAAATATTGTGCCTTCAACTACTATTGCTAATGACATTCCCTACACCCGTTTATATGGCAAAGATCCCAACTATACCCTTTTACGCATTTTTGGATGTTTATGTTACCCTCACCTTTATCCATCTCACAAACTTGAACCACGTGCAACACCCTCCATTATGTTTGTGATATGCCTCTTCTCATAGAGGGTATTGTTGCCTTGACCTACACACCAACAAATTATTATTTCACGTCATGTCACTTTTGATGAAACCGTGTTTCCTTATGGCTCCATCATACCTAAATCCACTTCCGCTTATACATTTTTAGACGATACCTTTGATCTACACACTACTGTTCCAAATCCTACCCTTACCACACCAATTATTGGACAAACTGATCCATTACCACACCAACAACATCCAACCGAACCCGCAACCCAACAGTACCCTACTGCGGCTCCACCAACCCCTACTTCCCCATCTTCGGCCCAAATCCATTCACCAGTCCAAAAGCCATCCCCCATGGCCCAACATACACCAGTTCAACTTCAATTCTCACCTACGACTATTCCGCACCAAACCACAACAATTTCGGACAAACATGCACCCGCTATTATCCAAAATCCCTCGGTTAACCCAAACCCTGACTCGGTTCATGATTCGTCCCTAGAACACACCCGTAAGTATATATAAAGACGAGGTTAATTATAGTATATAATATAAGTATTCCAAAAGGTTCAAGAAAGTTACTTTTGACCAAAGTAAAGTTTAAAACCTCCCGGGTCGTTTCTCGACGAAGCGTGAATTGAGAATCAGTTAAGTTCGTGATCGCGTGATTTGAATAATCAATATTTTGGGGTTTTTTGGCTCTATTAATACTTATGAAAATCAAATAAAGGCAAGCAAACAAATAAGGCAATTACGATTTAAACTTAAAAACGATAACGGGAATCCTAAAACGCGACTAAATAAGCAAGTAAATCAAATTTAAGCCCTAAAAATGCAAATTTAATTTCTAAAAGTCCTAAATGATTAAAAATAATTCTAGAAAAAAGACTTATATTTTTTTGATTTTGATTTTATTTTTTATGAATTAAAAACAGTTTAAATCTAGAAAAATGATTAAAAATATTAAACTAATTATAAAAATTCTGGAAAAATTACTGAAAAAACTTTGGACTATAACTAAGATGATGGAAAAAAAAATAATCAAATAAGCTTTTTTAATAAGCTAATAAGCTCTTTTAATAAGCTGCTAATCAGCTGAATAAGCTAATAGGCTTAAACTGAAAAATGTGGTTCAAAGAAATATTATTGCAACATATGACAGAAAAGTCCCAAGGGCATTATGGTAGCAGGTGTTGGTGGTTAAGGTTGAGGTCCTAGGTTCGAGCCTTGGGCTTCTCTATACTCCCAACATTTTTATTTTTGAAATTTTATTTTTGAAAAAGCTTTTTAAGACTAAAATAAGTACTTTTTGTAAAACAAC
>BQNB010070426.1:17352-33125 GCA_026074375.1 Tanacetum coccineum
CATTCTTAAGTTATTACTTTTGCCGTTGCCAATCCTCGCAATCATGAACTGTTCGTGGAACTAACAGACTTGTTACACACTTGAGCTAATGGAGCTGATTCATCAAACTAACGACTGAGTACCATAATCCGCCGTCTATCGCATAAGCTCGTCCGCGAGCTCCTCCCATTTGTTAAACTTTATTCCGAGAATATTGTTTCTTGAAATGTCCTCATTCTCGGCATCCCATCAACATTTGTTATAGTATTGACGTTATGGTCGCTGCTGTTGGGTCCTGGAGCGGTCCCGACTGATACAACTTTATCCAATAGGTTATGCAACTCCCCTTAAACGAGATAAACACCTATCGACGAAATAGATAGTTGGACTATTCATTTCGGGCCACTAGTAGAAAGACTTAGGTCGCGATACATCCTAGTACTGCCAAGTAAGTTGGGTACTTACATACATAAGCCACGTTGATGTGAATCATCGAACATTACATATAGTAGAAACGAGACTCCGTCCTCGGACATTTAGAGACTTATACAAACATACTCACGCGACTACACTTTCTTCTTGAGGTTTTCACTATAATGAGACTTTTCCCATACCGCGATTATACCTGTCATAAGATCTGTAATGATATGTTTTAAGATACCCATTTTGATGGATTGAATATCCTGGACAAACCTAGCCAAAATTTTTGGTAGATTGAGAAGTGTAAAAACATCGAATTTTGCTGAATAAAGTTATTAGCGTCTTGTTTAGAACGAGTTATTAAACCTTTAATATTTCCTTGGTCACACAATCGGATAACACAAATTTAATCTCGGGACGAGATTTCTTTAAGGGGTAGGTACTATAACATCCGAGAATTTTCGGAATTTTTGTAATGACGATTTTAATCTTTGACTTTTTGAGTCTGACTTGACTTTTGACTTTTGGTCTTTTATTTTCACATAAAAGCGATCACCGCGTAACCGGTAATTTTTCGAAAACATATTTAAAGAGATATATGTTATTCCTATGGTTGATTTTTCAAAATATGTGCTCAGCTAATTCTCGGTTTCATGTTTCGGATCTAAAGCCATTTTGATGTTTATCGACACTTCCTGACATAAACCCAATAACACGCATCTAACCTATTTTAGGTTTTGACCGTGACCGAAAAACAGTCAGAAGGTGACTGAAATGCCCTCGCAAGATTTTAGAGACACAAAAATAATTAAATTACATTTAATTATCACGTTTTATTATAAGAATATTAATAATTTAGTTTAACATTTTATTCAGATGACGTCCTCATTTGTTGAAGACGCAAGAATATTCGAGTAAAAGGATCATTTTTACGGACAAGTTTATCGTTTAAAAAATACAAAAGAAATTAATAAACGTTTTAAATAAATTTTATAAAACGTTTACGAAAATTAGTCGAGTGAATACTCATTTTTATCAGAAAAATGATTAGAAAAACAATGGCGCAAAGTTTCGTGGCGTTGAATCATCCCGTTTTAAGTCATTCAAACGAGTCTCCGAACCGATATTATCAAAAATATAATAAAAATTTACCATTTACCCTAAACTATTTGAAACTTGTCACTTCCTCTTTAATTTATATATAAAAGTTATATATTTAATTTTAATTTCCATTTCATAAATACCACACATCTTCCCATTCTCTCTCTCCCTCTCCCACTTTTTTCGGCCACCGCCGGCCACCACTCAGCCGCCGCCGGCCGCCGTAGTTGCCGTCGGAAAACTTTTCCGGCGGATTTTCCTGGCGAACACCAAATGTGTTCCTCTTCTTCCGATCTACCGAACCCACTACCCCATCGCCATTCACCCACCCCCCCCACCCCCCCCCCCCCCCCCCCCCCCCCCCCCCCCCCCCCCCCCCCCCCCCCTCCCCCCCTTCCTGATGTCTCAGCCTGTCATTCACCATTCAATTCATCATCAAACTCGTAAATCATCATCGTCTATTCTGAACAACACCACATCACCACCGTCGCAAATGGGTGCGTTCGGTTTTGTTGTTAACGCCACAGGGGTGTTTGTTTTTGCTGTGTTTAACCTAAACAGGGGTGCGTTTGGCAGAGACAACACCACAAGGGTGTTTGTCTCGGTGACAGCCACCACCCACCAAGGGTGGTTTTGTTTCGGTGGTAATGAACCACCACCACCAAGGGGTGCTCGTGTTGTGGTTTAACCGAAACACCACCAAGGGGTGTTCGTTTGGTTTTTCTTGCGCCACAAAGGGTGCGTCTGGTGGGTTGTCTCGCACCTCGAGGGTGCGTTTGGTTCGCGGGTCAGCACCAAGGGGTGCGTTCGGTTTGTATGGAAGCACCAGCGGGTGCGTTTGGCTGTCTCAGCCTCACCATTGGGTGCGTCTGGTTTGGTTTTCTAGCACCAAAGGTGCGTTGGGTTTTGGTTTTGCACCGACAAGGTGCGTTTGGTTTTCATTGAACAGGGTGCGTTTGGGATGTAAAGCCAAACAAGGGTGCGTTTGGTTTTGTATTCGAGTAGTTGTCTGGGTGCCGTTTGTTTGTGCCTCAACCCCAAAGAGGGTGCGTTTGGTTATGCGTACAACACCAAGGGGTGTTTGTTTCTGTGGTTAACACCACATAAGGGTGCGTTTGGCTGTGTAAATCAGCCAAAGGGTGCGTTTGGATATAGGAGTCTGCAGCAAGAGGCGCATATTTGGGTTTGTGTTTTCACCAAATAGGGTGCGTTGGGTTGTAGCATAAGCCCCACATTAGGTTTGGCGTTTGGTTATTTAAAACGGATTTAGGGTGCGTTTGGCATTAAGGACAGCCCGCAAGGGGGCATTTGGTTTGTTGTGTTTTCAACAGATAGGGTGTTAATGCGTTGGGTTTGTGCTTTTTCTTAACGGTTGGGTACTTTGGTTCTGGTTTTTAGTTGTAAACAACAGGGGGATGTGTCGGGTTTTGGGTTAAAACAATCCGATCAAGAGGGTGTGTCGGGTTGGCTGTCAAACAGCCGGGACAGCCGGGGATTGTTTGGTTTGATAATCAGACACAAAAGGGTGCTTTTTATTTTGCACCATAAATATATTAATTGTTTCATTTATTATCGATTTAAAGTATATGTGATGAAATCTTGTTTAAACTGGTGTAAGTCTAAGTAAAATATGATTATTAATATTTTTTTAAAACGGGATGATATTATTGTATACGCATATTAAATGTATTCTTTTGATGGTTTTGAGCTTAAAAAACGGGATTTGGCGGTTTTTATAAAGGATAATTATTGAGAGAAAACGTGGACATGGGATTTCGGAGTTCGAGATGTTGAAAAGTTAGAACTTTGGTTTTTACAAAAATATAACAAATTTATTTTGCGGACGTTTGATATAAAACGGGACTTTTAAATCCCAATAACGAGGAAACTAGAGTGAAATCGGAATATACACTTTTTAGTTGAAAATAAGTTAATTTAATATATATTAAATCTGACTTGATCTATGAATTTTACGGATTTGAGCACTTTCGAGTCCGTTTCGGCCTTCCGGCGAAACACGAAAGTTGTTCGTAATGACGTTTTACTTTGCCGCGAGGCTTGCCGGTTTTAAAATTGAGATATAGCGGGTCAAGACTAAAGGTCAACGTAAAAGTCAACGGATATTTTAATTAATATTAATACATTACGAGTACGATTTTGAGTGATAAAATAAGGTCGTTTAATATATTATTTCAATTAATTTTTTTATGACCTTTGTTCGGTTTCTAAAAACGGAGAGTTAAAAATGAAAACTTTTCTGTAAATATACAAGACAAGTTATGATTGGACGAAAAACAATATATTTAATCTAATATTTACTAAGGGGTTAAGGTTTTAAAGCCGCGCAAGTGGATTTCTATCAGATATATGTATATAACATATATTTAAATATTATGTATAGATAGATATGTATATTTTATGTATATATATGTATATTATATATATATATATATATATATATATATATATTATATATATATATTTGTTTTCATGTAACGAGTACACATCGATGATAGTACTTTATACATATTGTAATCGAGCGAAATAATTTTATGTCGTGGTCCAGAGATCTTGATGCTTCGTTGTGATTTATTCGGTTTATTTGATCTTGATTCGTTGATCAAGGTGAGTTCATAGCCCCATGTTTTACAATTATTGATTTACAAGTTTTGGGGTGAGAAACATTTTTTTGTTTTTTCAATTGGGAGCAGTATGTAACTATTTTATCATGATTTATGTGTCTGCTAAGTAGCGAGAACCCACAATGCCCATGGGGTATCATGAACTGTTAATTTAATGGTTTGGAAGCCATCGAGTTTTGCGAACTTGTTGAGTGTTATAAATAGATCTATTTGGGATTGACTCACAGTTCGGGTGACTAGCTTTTCCTCGGGAACGAGACGTTATAGCATGTCGGATGCTTACAAGTTTTAACATCATCTACGGGCAATGTAGGCAATATTTATGTATTGTATTCATATATGTCGAGCTTTCGGTGTCATGAGCTTAGGTAAACATAATTACATTCTGTGATGGTTGCATGGGATGCATGTCCACAGGGAAAGTCTTGCTGTCCTGGGATTATAATTTATAATAAACTATGTATTCACCAACTTTATGTTGACCCTTTATGCATGTTTTTTCTTGTGATTATAGATGCTTGGGATTATTTGAAGTGCAATGGAGTCTTTCATTCAAGTTTTCTGTTGATGCAATTATGGGACAAACTATTATTTTTGATTTCAGAAAAATAACGAGATTACTTTTCAAAGGACACATTTAGAGGTAGTTCTCTTGTTTTCTAGCGTTGTGTTTTATGAAGTAGCACCTCATGGGTTATTCCGTTATTTGCGTTGTGATTTTTTTGGGGTGGGTTACAATTGGTTGTGGGGAATGGTTGTGTACTCTAGACCCTTACAATCTTCCGTTTCTCCCTTTCGCTTTAATTCATAACCTCATCAGTGTTATTTCTTCCTCTTCTTCTTTAACATTCAATGTATTTACAAACATTAGTATTTCCACCTCTTCTATTATTATAATATACCTATGGACTTTTTTATCACTCCTAGGCTCTAAACCTAGTTGCCATGATATTTTGGATCTTCATCTGGTTGGGATTGAACTATCATCATTAACATTCTTGGTTCTTCCACATCTTTTCAATTTCACAGATGCCAAGTCTTGTTCAAAGTTCCACATTTTCTCTAGCTTCTTGGCTTTCTCGGACTTTGGTCAACAAGACTTACTTGTGTGTGTCTGTAACAATATCCCATTGCTTTATCAACTGTTGGTATTGGAGCTGCGTGGTTGTATAGACGTGTGGATCTCCTTTGAGGATATGCGTAAACGAATCACAGTTGAACCATTTTGGAGCATTGGCACTCTGCAATTATGTTAGGTTAGGTGACCCTAGGGGCGCGCTACTAGGTTTGTACTATTGTTCTTTGGGTTTAGTATTCAGGTCGGCTGTGACTGCGTCAGAGGAACATCTATCCCAAACAAACTCCATACATCCGATAATGCTTGTGTGCTTTATTCTTTGGAGATCATCCAATCTGGATTCTTCATTCCAACTCTGTCATTGTGTCTCTGGAATTAAAGATATTTTTTCATTTTATCATCATCTTTCTGATTGTATGATACAGGTCTCTAACATGCCTTAAAATCGCAGGAAAATTAGTCACGTGTAATGACTAATGTGATCTTAGTAATCTAGATAAAAGGAATTGAAGATGCTTGATGATGAAGAAATAATAAAGTCCTTCACTTAGTAGCTTTGCATTAATCAACATGAATCGTTATTGATAAGAGCAATACATCATTTTCATTATCCTGTAACGGTGGTTTGATTTCCCATTAGTTATGCTGTTGTCAAGCATTTGGAAAAATATTTGACAGTTTGTGTTAGCCCTCAAAAATGAGTCGAAAAGGAAAGTGCGTTCATTTTTTATATTAGGTCTCGGTCATTAATTAATTATAAGTTGTAATTAGGCCTAGAACGGGTTATTGGGCTATTTAATGTAAGCTAATAGGTCACGCGTATCTTTTTTTAATCAATGAAATCTTAGTTTATTTTGCAAAATCTGTTTTTACTATTTGTGCTCTTATATTTCAAAAGCTCTTATAAACTGTTTCATAAGTTCATACTACTCTTAAGCTACTAAAAGCTTATCAAATACTTGAATTCTAAATGGAATTGGATGGCTGCTTATAGAATTCAAATAGGTATTAGTGCTTGAGGGTCAAGCTTTAGGATTAGACAAGGCATTGGAATTAAGCTTAAGCTGTTTGTATAAGCTTATTTAAGAGCACTCACCTCTGTTTATCTGAGGTATAATGTACCATCTTCTTTTCCTTTGTTATTTCTTATCTGTCTTTTCATAATCATAGTTATAAACTGCATACTTAGCCTAATAAGTTTGTAGTAGCTTATTTTTGTTAAATCTAGCTTATCTCTGCTTATTTTAAGTTGTTATATGTTAGTTATATCATTTGTTAGCATAATTCATAGTTGCTTATCAAATTTCTAGGAATCTGTCATAAAATCCAAAAATATTAGCATAGTATAGTAGCTTATAATTCTGGCTTATTTGATTGCTTAAATCTGTTCATTAGGTTGGTTATAAGCTATTTATAATCTGGGCTTAAGGGTTTATTCATAGAAAATCAAGTTATTAAGTTAAAATTGGTAAAAACAGTTTTAAAGGGGTGTTTGGGTCAAGGGTTAAAGTGGGTTAAAATGGATCAAAACCTGCTTTGTGCTTTTGAGTCAACTTTGATTAGGTAATATTAGTTATAAAATTTAGTTTGTTAAAGTGTTTAAGTGTTAAATCTCATTTTCAAGGTTTTAAAAGTGCATTGTTTGAATCTGTGAAGTTTAAGCTTTTCTTAGTTGCTTATTTGATTGTGCTTTAGCTTAATGTTGCTTTTGTGAAGTTTTTGTGTTTATTCATGTGTTAAAAGAGGGTAGAAACTTAGCTCTAAAGCCTGCATTGTTTGGTTTGAGCTTTTGCCAAAACTGTCATAGATTGCTAAGTTTTCAAAAAGTTTGAGAAAATGCTTTTTCATTTGCTTATCCTGAATTTCAAACTCCTTTTTGAATGTTGATTATTGTTCTTTGAGGTCTAAACTTAATCTGTTTGTAGCTTAAAAGTCCATAAGGATCTGTTTGTTTGCTTATTTTTAAGCTCAAAAGTGTGGTTTTGTTAAAATTGCAAAAGTTATCAAAAATTTGTCTAAGTGTTGAGTCAGTGTGAGATAGCCTTTTCATGAAGCTTTTTAAGTGCTTAACTGAATTTCAAAATGCTTTTTCTTTGTAGCTTATTGTAGCTTTTTGGCCACTCTTTCTAGTGGTATAAGCCACTAAGCCATAAGGATCCTTTTGCTAGCTTATTTTTAAGCTAGAAAAGTCCCTCTTGGCCTTTTGGCTTATCAGTTTTGGTCAAAAGGTTCATTTGCTTATTTAAGCTTATCTGCTTATTGCTCCTGCTTATTTAGGTGTAGTTCAGCTTATTAGGTTAGGATTAGTCTAATTTAGCTTATTTCTTTTAGTCTAGGGCTTATTTAAGCTTATTTTCATTATAGCTTAAAATTTCTAAGTTTTTTATAGCTTTTTGATTAAACTGTCATTCTAGCTTATTGTAGTTACTTATATTTGTACCTAAGTGCTTTTTAAATATGCCTTTTTATCTGTTTTAGCTTAATTCTCTTTTTGGTTTGCTTATTTGAGCTTAAATAGCTAAACAGTTTGCCATTTTATAGCTTAGTATAATATAGCTTATTCTATCTTTCTTAGCTTATTTGTGGTTTATAAAAAAGGTTGTTTTACAAAAATTGCTTATTTGTTGCTTTTATAAAAAGTTGTAAAAAAAATGGAATTTGCAAAAACATTTGGGAGTAGGGGAAGCCCCGGGTGAGCAAGGCTCGAACCCGGGACCTCAACCCCACACCCACACATTTTACACACAACACACTCTATCACTTGCCCTGGGGACTTTTTCGTTTATAGTTTGCACAATTAATTCCTTATACACGTTTTACCCCTTTTGTGTAATAAACTGTTTTAGCTTATTTCTCTGCTTATTTGATTTTCACAAGCTTATTTTTCCTAGATTCTTCACTATTCAAACTACTTTTCATGATTTTTTTAGTTTTTTTATAAATTGTTTAGTATTTTTTATATTTAATTTTCATTAAAATCGTTTTTAAATCATAAAAAATAGAAAAATAATCAAAAAAATATAATTCTTTTTTAGAAAATTTTCTTTTAACATTTAGAATCTAGGAAAATTAGATTTGCTTTCGTAGGGTTAAAATTGCAAAATTTTGTTTTTTTAAAGAACGGGATTGAATCCCGTTCATGTTTTTAGTAGACTTGCCAATACTAAGAGATAAAAGGGTGCGATGAGTTACCTATATTCCTTTTCCTTGGTTCAGCCATTGAATTACATAAGGAGAAGGATGGGGTTCGGTAATCAGGTTTAATTTGGTGACCAAGGTTTGGACGCCACGTTGGTACAACTACCACCGTCAATAATCACCGTGCAAACCCTTTGTGCAATGGTACAGCGGATGTGAAATATAGTGTCTCGTTGGAGGAGTTCTGTCCGATCAGGGGATTTGTTGAGTGTTCATCGAACAATAAGGTAAGCTCCTTCATCTGGTCCCATCACCTCTTCTTCGACATGATCGATCATGACCATTGATTCTACTGACGGGTCAACCGCGTAAGAGTTGTCTCCGTCCTCGAACTCAGCTAAAGTAATCATCTTCTTGTTTGGGCACTCAAAAGCAATGTGACCTAGTCCCTGACATCGGAAGTACCTTTAAGGAGATCTGGTGGGGGTTGTAGTGTTCTCAGAAACAATGGAAGTTTTGTGTAGTGTGGGTGATTTAGTTGGAATTGTGGGCTTCAAATAGGTTCGACCAGCTTCTACTTTGCCTTTGTTTCTTTGCTGATTATCTACCTTGTGGGCCAGTAGAGTTAATTCATCTAGGGTCGAGTATGGATAGAGTTCCACAACGTTAGCAACACGAGGATCTAGTCAACCTAAATACCGAACCAAAGTCTGTGGATCATCCTCCGGTAGGTCACACTTCATAAGTAGATACTCGAATTCCCGAGAATACTCCTCTGCTGGTCGTTGGTTTTGCTTGAGATGGTGCAGTTGGGAAAAACTCGTCTGGATATAGTAAGAAGGTAGGAATTTTTGTTTCATCAACCGCTTCATTTTGGTCCAATCCTTCACCTTCGGCTTTCCCATACGCTCTCGCTTCGTACACGTATTGGCCCACCAAGTGGAAGCATATTTTCGCAATTTCATGGCCACGATTTTAACTTTATTCTCCTTAGTCGTCGCCTTATAATCGAAGGCACACTCTACCGTTCGTAACCACTCCACAAACTCGTCAGGATCGAGTTTTCCATCGTACTCAGGGATTTCAACCTTTATATCATTGGAATGCCACTGATCAGGCCCTTTCGAACGAACCCCTGATCCACTGATGTCATTATCATCTTCCCCTTAGCGGTTAACAGAGAGTTCAAAGATATGATCTTCCATAGCCTTCATCTTCTCAGCCATCGCCTTTTTTCAGCCTCAAGACTTGAAGTATACATGATATCATAACACAAGCAATAGATGATGGGTTGGCTAATTAATCTTAGAGAGAGAAAGTTGTCTTTCTAGAGAGAGAAAGTGCAAGTGTATGTATTAGCATGAAATGAACAACCAACCCCTTCCCATGGGTGGGAAGGGGTATATATACAAGTGTTTCTTTCTAACTACGAGCTATGCTATACTAATGATACACGGGGGTGACCGAGTCTTTTTCATAATCCTAACAATCTCCCCCTAAGGGAGGTCACCCCAGAAAATACATTCTGAATTCTAGCATTCTACTTCATTGACCTTCTGTCTGTAGCTCGAAGTCTTTGATTCTTCAATCTTTGATGTCTTTGTACATTATGTAGTGAACTTTGAGACTTGTCTCTTAGGCTTGTGCGATCTTTGAGCTTTCTTTGAGATCATCTTTCATCTTTAATCTCTTGATCATCCTTGTAAAGTAACATTGCCTTCATGTGATTTTGTGACCTTCGGACCCGCATGCTCACACTTTTCTTGATCATGATACTACTTCTCAGAGTTGCGGAAGCTGTGTTGTAGGTCATTCAGTTGTCATGATGTCTTTACTTGGAAGCATTAAGTGTGAGCATTGGGTGGTGAATTGACTCCACTGGAACGAGGTGTCTCCATCTCCATCTTTGCTTGATCCTGTAATAAAACAGTTAGCAATAAAGCTTGTGGGCGAATATGGCTTTGTCATTCGCCCGAGTCTGGTTGGATTAACCTCCGGATCCGTGAGGACCGACCTGTGATCAGGTAGATTCATCTTAAGAAGAATCTCCTTGACAGGATTTCCAGTATAAGTATCAGATCATCTGATGTGTAACCATCAAACTCTCCATACTTGCCTGTTCTCTGTATCGGAACGTCTCAAAGCAGACAGCACGATAAGAGTGAATCGGTTAGTTACTATCTTACCGATTAAAGATAAAAAATTGATTTGAAAATCAATCGACGTGTTACTTGAGAAAGTATTTTTGTGACACATCGATAGTGTTTTATTGCACAAAATCAAATTTTATCAGAAATACATTTGTTTTGAAAGATATACACAGTCAATGTGCTCGAAAATCATTTGTTGAGCACATCGAGAGGTTTTCCAAAACGATCCGTCAATTCACATCCTGGAACAAGTTTGATTCACAAGGAATCGCACCATCGTTGCTTTCCATTTGTCACAAGTTTAATCCATAGTGGATCTCACATGTCACCTACCAAGAGCTTGTTTGATGTTGGCTCTAGAAGGATTTCCATCTTCATCGTGAGTACTTTCGTATCACTCGGATGTTCTGGCAATACCACGAGGATAATGCGAAGGAGTCTTTAAATCTTTACTTGTTGTCACAGTTGTGTGAGAAACAAGCACATTATGGATAAGTGTCATAGCAAGACTTTAAGCTTAAGGCTAAATAAGCTATGAAGAGCTTATTATGACAGAAAAGCTAAACAAACTTAAGTCAAAAATTTACACTAAGTCATTGGGCTTATGAGGACGAAATAAGCTAATTTCTTGACAAAAAGGGATCCTAAGCTAATCAAAAAAGCACTAAGAAGGGTAAAAGCTAAATTAAAATAAGCTGTTAAAAGGGGTTAAGCTTGACAGAAATACTTACAAGCTTAAAAGCTAAAAGGACTTAACTTTTGGACTTAAATAAGCTAAGAAAAAGGCTAAACAAGCTTAACATCTAACTAACTAAATGTTTAAGGAGGGCTGCTTTTTTTCACCCTTTATCTTAAACATTTACTTTTTTCATTCTCAACCCTTTAGTACTTACCGAGACTTCATTACTAGAACCTTGTTGGGTTTATTCCAGTACTAGCTCCATCTCAGTCCGCACTATTCCCTTCTTCTCACATAACTCCTTTTGTAATCATACCTAAGGACTTCTACACTAACTAGTGGATTGTCCCTGGGTAGATCCCTCCGGCTCTGGCGGGATCATGGGAACATGTACCTAACCATACCATCCTTATAACTCCGATAAAGAATACAGGGTCGGTCTTTTGGTACTGTTCTCTTCGCCATCATATACCATTCGCTCCCCCTTAATTGTGCATCGATATTCGAAAAAGATTTAGCACATATGGAGGAAGCCTACACTTGATTAAAAGATCACATTTTATATCAGATTTTCATAATTAAATCACATTTTCTCCCCCGAGCAAAAATTTCAAATCCGTTGAGATTTTGGGTCCCAATTGATTTAAGTTTAGGAAAATTTGGGAGAAATTGTGTCAGGTTTATAATATCCGAATGTGAAGCCTATAGTTAATTTAATATACAAGCCTAAGTTACAGTTTTAGTCACATAAAAGAATGTACAGATTATACAACAACGTTATATATATAGACTACCCCCATTCGTTCTCTTCAGTAACCGGTAGTCGCCTTCTCGGATCCGTCCACCCACAAAGCTCTCCAGATTCCGAAAGATACGTCGTGTCTTTAGCCTTTTCTGGATAGCGAACATGAAGTCCTTGCTCCTGTCAACATCTTTCTTCGTCCAAAATCTGGTGTTCATCCCTGGATTAGTCCTGTTGATCTGAAATTCCTTGACGCGATAGTCCAACGCTTCATCAATCTGTTGCAGAGTGCCATCACTGAACTTGTGTATTTCATTGAACCTCATGATCATCTGAACCCCGTATCTGTCTCTGAATGTAACTGCCCTTGGAGAGTCTATGACTGTGTAGTCATGCTTGAACTCAAATCCAGTGGCTTCCCATCGAGGTTTGGTGAGGTTTAGCTGTGTCTGGTAACTCTCAATTCCCAGCTGGAAGTCTTCTACGCGGTGTCTGATAACCAAGTTTTTGGTCCATAGGTTGACAGCGGTAGTTAGAATCTTTTTGTCTTCGGGTGATAGGTGGTTCAAGTGACCTTGAAGATTTAACAAGTACAGATCTTCAAAGTCACTAGGGTACATGTGTTTGAAGTCCCTTTCTGCTATAACGTATTCTTTGAGATCAGCTCGACGAAGGACTATTTTCTTCATGTAGTTGTACCCATACATTGAAAAGACTTCGATTCGGACGACACTTAAGATACGCATATGAGTCCTTACTGCTCGTCGGTCTCCTTCAGATGAGAATCGGTCAATGTAGAATCGTTGTCTTTGAAACCACCAATGAGAGATACCATACATAGCTGCGATGTCATACTTGCATTCCTCTTCAATCCAGAACTGATCAGGCACTAGTTGCTCCAAGCCGACATCAGGATAATATGCCGCCTTCATCTTCGAGATTGACAAGGCCGGTCTGCCAACCTTGCGACCATATCGTAGATACTCCAGGTCTTTGTTGAAGAAGAAGTCCGGTTGAATGGTTACATGGCCTGGTTCACCTCCCAGTGGAAGTGGCTTGCTGACGTTGTACCTGAGGATTGCATCATCCACTTGATCGGTGAGAAGTTTGTGGCACTCTTCCATTTGGAATTGGAGATGAATCACGTCATGATGAAACACTTTGACGATTTCGAATGCAGGGCCTTCCAGGTCTTTGGGAGTGAGTTCAGAGATTCCTTGTTGTTTACAGTACCAATCCATAAATGTCGCCATATCCCCGGTTTGAGCAAGTAGAGAGTTCTCCTGTGGAGGAACATATGTCGACTTCAGAGCAGAGGCCCAGTTGTTTGTTGGCATGGACAGATCAGATGATGGAATAGTCCAAGCAGGTTCTGGAGTGGACGGTCTGTCTTCAGTGAGAGGTTTCCACCAGCTTTGCCTCAGGTTGACTGTAGGAATATGATCACGTCCGACTTCATCATCACTAGAGAGTGCTTGTTCATCTGCATTTGTTTCCTCATCCATATAGAGATCATCAGGAATCTGTGTGATTGAAGGCTTAATCTGGGTGTCAGTCGTTGTCCACGCAGAGTATGCTGCTGATGCAGCGGTCTTTGAGGAACTTGGGGCTGCCGTGCCAGTTGACTGATCTTCCTGATGAGAGGATGAGGCCGGAGGTGGTGGAGGAGGAGCTTGAGCAGAGTCAGAGGTTCCAGTGGTACCAGAAGCTCCTGATGCGCCTGATGGTGGTGGTGGAGGAGGTGGTGGTGAGGGTGGCGACCCAGGGGGAGGCTTTGGAGAGTCTTGCTTACTTTTCTTCTTCGTTTTCTCCTGAGCCTTATCTGCATCAAAGTCCTCACTTTCATCCCGACGGATGGAGTCCCGCAGTGCTTCATATGCTACTCGGTGGTCAGCATGTCCCTTGTCATAGTTCTCCTCCAACATGCGTTGAAGCAGAATTTCCTTCATGTCAGGCGTAGGGAGATCCTTGAAGCGAGCACGAAGAGGAGCTCTCATTGCATGTTTTACAGATGAACTAACCACCTCCTTAACCGATTCTTCTATTTTTCGGTCAATCTCATATGATTCAATAAACTTCACCGTCTGCTCTCTGATCATGTTGGCCCAATCCTTGGTTTCCAACTTATGAATCCTGCTCCCTTGATTGTCTAACCGTGATTCCAGAGTTTGATTTTCTTCTATACGGTCCGTTATGTATTGCTCGAGTTCACCCATGCGCTTAATGAGAAGTGTCTCTGATGAACTTTGTTGAAGTTGAGGAGGTAGTGGAAGAGTTGTTGTTGTTGTTGTTGTTGTTGGTGCTGCAGTTGTGATTGTGGTGGTTGGTAGAGGCCAATGAACATTGGGTGACTCAGGTCTAGACACGAGATCGATCACCGGGGATGTCATAGGAGGGATGATAGAAGTGTCTTGCTGAATAGTGATGGATACCATTGATTCAGCTTCAGTGTCAGCTGTTGTTTTCTCATTATCGGCCTCAGATGGTTTGTCATTCAAGAATTGATCACCAAAGCTGAAATCTTTGGCGAGATGTTGTAAAGAAGACAATGTCCCTGTAGAGCTGACAGGTTCTTCTGGTATCACCTGTTCATCAACCGTGAGCTTCAGATTCTTATGCACATCAGGGTATGCCGAGGCCGTGAACCCTTCATCCATATGCTCAGGTTGAGGTTGACTGGAGGGACCAGTGATCTCAACATCCGAGTGTTCAAGGTTTGGTCCAGCGAGAACACTCGGAGTTGGTAATGGTAGAGATTCAGCAATGTTAATGTCATCAGGGTTTGGTCCAGCCTGGCCTTCATCTCGTGTACCAGGGTCTGATCCAGCCTGGCCTTCATCTAGTGTACCATGGTCTAATCCAGCCTGGCCTCCATCTCGTGTACCAGGGTCTGATCCAGCCTGGCCTTCATCTAGTGTACCATGGTCTAATCCGGCCTGGCCTTCGTCTTGATTTCCACTTCTACCCACGGAAGGCATTTCTTCATCAGACTCCGTATCACTGCCAGATAATCCGAGCTCGGCATATAACGAAGAGGATTCTTCACGACCGGCTGTTACAGTTGGAAGTTGAGAGCGCCTCTGAAATATATATTGTTCTGTCGAGCTCTTCTTCTTTGGAGTTTGAAGGTTGAGGAGAACTTGGGCAGCTTGTTCCTCTCCTACTTTCTCTTTCCCCTTTCCTGGCACCTCTGGTAGTGGTTGAAGTTTCCCAGTGTCAGGTTCCCTGATAACCACAGGAGGAAGAGGACCCCTTTGAGTTGGGTATGCATCTGTTAAACTTTCTTGCAAAACCTTTTGCAGTGTCGCCTCCTCTGTGTCTTCAAGACTAGGTTTAGCAGCAGGAACCCCTTCATCAACGAATTCATCAACCAACTGCTTCAAACCCTTAACATTTCTCTTCTTAGTCACTTTCCCTGCCTTAGCACGTTTGGATAGTGGTTGTGCCTCAGACAATTCTGGCACCGGCTTGCGCTTCTTCTCCTTAGGTTTGACCGGTGCAGGTTTAGACTTCTTGGCTTTGGTTTTAGAAACGGTTGGTTGCTCAGTTGCCTTTGGTTTTGCTTGTTTAGTAGGCTTGGCCGGCTTTGGTGCAGGAGATTCAGGATCACTTAGTTCTTCACCCGCAATGTACCGTTGATGCTGTGCAACTTTTTCAAGATAAGCATCATAGTAGTCTGCTCCTCGAATGACATCATTGATGAGTTCATTCGGTATTGTCATCCCAAAGACCTCGCGTTTGCTACCCTTAGCACTGAATTTGAGATGACCTAGTACAGGTTCCTCAGTAGGCAAATGTAATGGAGAGTTGGGTCTTGGGTGGAAGTTGTGCCGGCGTTGCAGGT